>JAULAV010004418.1:0-75018 GCA_030789695.1 Scilla litardierei
TCTAGTTAGAGATTTAGGCGGTGAAACTCTGCTTCGATCCTCTGTGACGAAGTATCGACCGTTGTGGCGAATCCGAGGGCGAAGTTCCGAGATTACGGTGCCGCGTACGCAAGCGTAAGTCTCGACTTTATTATTCGATCCTAACGTCCTTGTTTTGTCAGGATCCTACAACATCCTCCCCACACGATAATTTTCGCATTCTACTTTTTATTTTTATTTTTATTTTTTATTTTCTTTTTTTATTCTGCAGTTATACCATACGTGCTTCACGGGTGTTTCTTGTTTTTCATGCGTAGGAATACAAGAAGTCTCGACGACTTGATTCCTATAGATCCTGAGATAAACGCCACCGTGAGGCGTCTGAATGCAGAGAGGAGAAGAAGGGAAGAAGCTGAAACCATGGGAGAAAATACTCCTCCCCAGAAGTCCTTGCTGGAGTACTCGATGCCATCCATCGGGTCCACGTCTAGCGTCCAACCTCCGGCCATTATGGCCGGAAGTTTTGAGCTGAAGCCGTCATTAGTGACGTGGATCCAACATGATCAATTTTCAGGGGCGCCAATGGAGAGCTCGATTGAGCATCTGGACTCATTCTTAGAGAAATACGACACCTTCAGAATCAACGGAGTATCCACTGATGCAATCCGGCTCAGATTATTCCCGTTCTCTCTGCGGGATAAAGCCAAACAATGGCTGAAGGGGAAGGACCCCAATACTTTCACAACTTGGGAGAAGTTGTCCAACGCCTTCCAGTACAAGTTATTTCCCCCGGGGAAGACGATGAAGCTGAGGAGCGAGATCTCCTCCTTCTCCCAAGCCAGCCATGAATCCCTACATGAGGCTTGGATGATATATAAGAAGATGCAACGGAGATGCCCTGACCATGAGCTCCCCAAATGGCAGATCATTAATCTGTTTAACAATGGGTTGAGGGATGATCTGAAATCTTCGATGGATGTCACAGCTGGAGGGTCCTTCATGTCTAGGAATGAAGAAGATGCCGGGACCATTTTAGAGAACATGGCATCTAATAATGAGAGGTGGTGCGATGAGCGCGCCATGCCAAGATCTGGAGGGATGCACAGAGTTGAAGAGGTCGACAAATTATTTAGCAAATTTGATTTGCTATCTACCCAGATCTCTGCATTTATGGTGGGAGCTGGAGGTGCCAATACCCAGCAAGTAGCAGCAATGGAAGCTGAAGTCCTGGAAGACTTTGATGGTGGCAATATGTAACGAACCGCTCTCGGGGGCCCGTTACTTATTTGATATTTGCGCAGGTCCTGCAGTTTACCAGTGAAAACAAAATAGCCACAATCCAGAGATGTACCAATTCTCAAACCAGCATACATTATTACAGTCCAAATTAAAATACAACAGCAAATAACACTCTCTCACCAAATACGTAAAGGAAATACAGAAAGGAAATACATAACATAGCATACTCACACCAACACACACAACAAAAACTCAGCAGTCTCCGGGTCGTACTCTGGCTCTGTAAATTCAGGGGCAATTTCTTCAACCTGGTCGTCGTCTGTCGGTGCCATAAATGGAACCGAAGGTAAGTCACAATAATTCTAAGTATAGAAAAGAAGCAGTGCACAAGTATGAGAAAAAGTAACTAAGTACAAACAAACCGGAGTGAAAGTAAAGTACTGAGCAACTACTGTACACAACTGAGTAGTAAAAGTAAACCGAACCGGAAAGGGAAACGCCTGTACTATGGTATAGCAGGCTAAGCAAGTGAAGCATGCTACAGCAGTAGCTAAAGGTACGACAAGTAAAGTACTGTGACTGCACAAGTATAGTAAATAACGTGCATGTAACGTGTCAAGTAAAGGTGACTGTATTAACTAAAGAAAGGGTGATAGTGATGAAGATCGATGGCGTCACATAATCATGATTCACGTCATTGCGGTCCAGCAGAACACAGCCAGGGAAGTGACTAAGCCAGGATCACTACCCCAAGTCTAGCAAGGGTGATCCAACAAACTTAGCCAAGCACATTGACCGGATCATGGTCCATTGAAGGATGCTTATCATTCTTATGTGTGCCACCGACAAAAACTTATACGCTAAACTACGTGACTCAAGTCGGAGAGTACAATATGTGACCATCGAGTCCATCTCTTACCTGGGCGCGACCCAGACGAATGCCGAAACACATGCACGGTACATGTAGTTTGCCGAAACTCAGGCAGCGGGACGGGATGCCGAAACACAGGCAGCGGGACGGGAAGATTGAACTCAAGTCACTCCTGCACTCTCTCGAACTATGAGTTACCCCAAAAACCCCAGTGAAGTGTCAAATGTTCTATGTACATGTTTTATACGGGATGTTCCACAAGATGTTCCATGAGATGTTCCACAAGATATTCCACAACATGTTTCACAAGATGTTATCAATTCCTTGTTCACGATGATAGTTAACCAGGACCACTGGGTTTAAAACCAGAAAGTAAAGCAGAGCAGATGCTAAGAAATTTGAGGATAAAGACAAGTCCAACAAACATGGAATACAAAAATTGTTGGTTTAAGGGTGGTAGTTTCATTAGCACACAATTTACCCAAGTTGATGGTTGTGTGTTAAAACCACCAAAGTTGAAAGTTGGCAAAGTAATCTGTAGTTTGATTACTTCTTTATTAGATCAGGTCTCAAGTTCGGTTCAAGTCAAGTAGCCGTTCTGAGGCTATAGGTAGAGTTCCTAAGTTCATACAGGGGCATTTATCTAATTTTCTAATTTTAGAATTAGTCGTGACTTACCAATTTCGAGGCTGTCGTAGCTAGCCGGAATTTGATCTCGGGCTTCCTCTGAAGTAGGTGCACAATAGTTTGTATCTGCAACACAAAAACATTGATTAAAACACACAACGTTCCTATCTGATCGTTCTGATTTTCAAAACTGGCTAAAACGGTGTCAGAAAACGTTCTAAATTTTTCTATAGGCTAAATATGATGAAAATAATTTTACTGCAGGAGGAAATATTTTTCAGACGCTTCTGTTAATTTTTATAATTTTCAAAGCTCAAAATCAATTTAAAAAATCTATTTTTCATTTATTCTGGATGCAATCTACATCGGAATGTTGCAAGTGAGCTGTCAAAACGACCGTCTCGGCGAGTTCTTTAACATATATTTTTATCACGTATAAGTTTACATGAAAATAAGAAGTTTTGAATTTTTAAATGAAAATGACATATTTAAGTTTTGGTCTTAAAAATTAATTCTGGAAAAAACTAAGCATCTGATCGAGATGAAACTAGTGCCATTGGACCCAGAAAGTCATTTCTGATTTCTGGAGTTAGTCTCATATTTTTCTGACTCTTACATGATTTATTATCATTTATTTACTATAAAACCCATATTATCTAATTTCTAAAATGCGGAAATACGCGTATCTACGTATTTATACGTATTAAAACCATTACGATAAACTTTGAAAAATCATAACTTGAAAACTAAGTATCGGATAGAGATGAAACTGGCGCCTATGGGTTCGTGATGAAGACGCGGATCTTCTGGTGGTATCCGTTGCTTCGCCCGATACTTATATCAAAATTCACTATTCCTATATATTATATTATTATGTTAATAACCTGAGAATTGGTTCGTTTTGTTTTTTTCCTTTTTGTTTCACCTTGCGCAACTGTGTTTTGTTGTTGTTTTTTCTGTTTTGCGTAAGCTGCTGCATTGCTTATTGCGCGCGTGCGTGGGTGTTGCAGGAGGCGCCAATCGGGGGGAGGGCCGGTCTCCGGCGCGGCGACTCCGGCTGAACGACCGGCGGTGCCCGCCGCAGGCGGTGGCGCAGGCGGCCGTACGGCAACGGTGGCTCAAACAGTTGAGCAATCTAAAGGGATCATAATTTAATCTAAATTGTGAACAAGTCTGAGTGCATGAAATTGTTAATATTTATAATATGGGTACTCAAGCTAGAAATTACCTAGTTGTTGTCGTGCATCATGCGGGAGCAAAGCTCGATGAAGGAATTAAGCTTGGCTGCCGTTCATTGGCGGTTCGAACGAGAGAGAGATGGTGTGGGCTTGGGGAAGAGAAGAGGCCTGGGTTATTGAACGGGGAAGAGGGGTTTGTGTGAGTTGGGAGAGAACGAGAGAGTGGGTTTCGGCTTGGGTGTTTTTGAACGGGAGAACGAAAGAGAGAGGGGCTGGGGGGAGAGAGAGAGAGAGAGAGAGAGAGAGAGAGAGAGAGAGAGAGAGAGAGAGAGAGAGAGAGGGATTAGGGGTTAATTTATAGTTAGTTTAAATTATAAACAAATGCCTTAGTTAGTCAACCCTAATTAAGATGTTAGGTAGGTGATTAATGTTAGTTGGTGGTTAGTATTGACTAACCGTAGAAAAATGTATTGGTATGAAACACATGGGCTCCTAATCGGCTTAGGTTAAGTAATTAGAGTTAAGTAATAATGTCAAAAATACAAAATTACGATTTTGCCCCTGGTATTAAAGGTGTCCGAAAAATTACGAAAACATACCCACGAGATCGTATCGTTGCGAGGATCGCGAATACGAGATCCGTTTTGGGGTTCGAGCTACGGAGATACGTGTTTTAGGCCAAAACGTTTAGGAGGCTGGTTTACGGGTTCTCTATCGATTTGACTTCAGAAAATTACGAAATTAATGTGGGAAGCCCTAAATGATCATAGAATATTACGGTAGAAGTTTGAAAATGTTTTGATGGTGTTTGTATAGAAAATAAATTCATTAAGCCAAAACGGTAATAATTGAAAATGAATTTTTACCAGATTATTTAGAGTTTTTTAATGGAACCCGAACTTACTAAAATACTTCATAACTAGTTTGATATTTTAAACTATTTTTATAAGAAATTTTTGAAATCGTAAAACTCCTGATCAACCACTACAAAATACTTTTTAAAAATGAAATATACGTTAAATACGTAATTAAATGTTTTGAAAAATACGAGTCGTTACATCCTACCCTCCTTAAAATAATTCCGTCCTCGGAATTTCTCGAACTTTCTAAATAACTTTTGTTATAAAGAAGCTCAAGCAAATAAATGATAATAATAATCTAATAAATCAGGTTGTAAATAACATGAAATATAATGTGATAACTTAGCATCAAGAAAACAAGAGATGATGTTTATGAATACTTACTATTGACATCACCATAGCTTCCCTAACTAGTCTCGTAACTAGTAGGATTATCCAACTTGGTAAATAGGTATGGGTAGCGTTCTCGCATCTCATCTTCTTGCTCCCAAGTAGATTCTCCAGGTGAGTCGTGATGCCACATTACCCTGACAAGGTTGATCACTCTATTCTTGAGGGTCTTCTGCCGTCGATCCAGGATTTTGACTGGTTGTTGTTCGTAAGATAGATCTGTACGAACAGCAATCTCAGAGTAATCCAAAACATGACTAGGATCACTCACGTAGCGTCGAAGTTTTGAGACATGAAAGACTTCATGTACTCCTTCCAATGCAGGTGGCAAAGCAAGGCGATATGCCACTTCACCTACTCGTTCCAAAACATCAAATGGACCAATGTATCGAGGACTGACCTTCCCTCTTCGTCCAAAACGAATCATCCCACGATTCGGAGAGATTTTCAAAAACACATGGTCGCCAGATTGGAATTCCAAATGCCGGCGCTTTGCACCTGCCCAATGCTTGTATCGATCTTGAGCTAACTATAGCTTCTCTCTGATGGTCTGGACTACTTCTACTGCTTCAACAATCAAGTCTGGACTGATGAGCTCTCGATCACCAACGTCGTCCCAACTCAAAGGAGAACGACACTTTCGGCCATATAGCGCTGCAAAGGGCGCCATACCAATGCTGGCTTGATAACTGTTGTTGTAGGCAAACTCCACGAGATGAAGATGGTCTTCCCAGGATCCCTTGAAGTCCAGCATACACGCATGCAACATGTCCTCCAGGATCTGTATGGTGTGTTCCGATTGGCCATCTGTCTGAGGATGATAAGCTATACTGAAGCTTAAATGGGTCCCCAGACTCTCCTGTAAGCTCTTCCAAAAGTGAGATGTAAATCACGTGTCTCTGTCAGAAACAATACTGACAGGAACACCATGTAACTTCACTATCTCCTCCATGTACTTCTTGGCCATTACATCGGTCGACTGACCCACTCTGAAGGGAATGAAATGTGCTGACTTGGTCAATCGATCAATGATTACCCAGACAACATCATTATGCTTCGTACTCTTGGGTAGTCCCGTCACGAAATCCATCGTGATGTGTTGCTACTTCCATTCTGGAATAGGCAAGGGTTGTAACAAACCGGCAGACCGGTGATGTTCAGCCTTTACCTGTTGGCACACTATGCACTTCGCAACACTCCGTGCGACGCTTCTCTTCATGCCATGCCAACAGTAGTGTTGTCGCAAGTCTTGATACATCTTCGTACCTCCTGGATGAATGGAATATGGAGAACTGTGAGCTTCCTCCAATAGAGCTTCTCTGACGTCTCCAGATGGTACGCAGATGCGGTTGCCGAATCTCAAAGATCCGTCCTCATGGATCTTGAATTCAGGCCTCTGACCTGTTATCACCATGTCTCTGATCCTTTGCAGCTTCTCATCTCCTGCTTGGGCAGCTTTAATCTTGTTCACCAAATCCGACTGGATCTGGAGGTTGAGCAATGCAGACTTTTCTCCAGGCAGTATGACATCCATCTCCATGACTTGAATCTCGTGTCATAGCCTCCATTGCGATGTGAGGGTCATCACCGCAGGGAGACGACTCAATGCATCTGGTACGACATTGACCTTCCCAGGATGGTACTGAAAGTCAATATCATAATCCGCCATCAGTTCAATCCATCGTCGTTGACGCATGTTGAGCTCCTTCTGGGTGAACAGGTACTTGAGACTTTTGTGATCAGAAAATACCTTCACATGCTCGCCCAGCAAGAAGTGTCTCCAAATCTTCAGGGCAAAGATAACTGCCGCCAACTCAAGGTCATGAGTGGGGTAGTTCTTCTCATGGGTCTTCAGTTGTCTGGATGCATAGGCAATGACTCGGCCATGTTGATGCAGCACACACCCAACTCCTTTGCCAGATGCGTCGCAGAATACTTCAAAACCTCCGGTCCTGTCTGGGATGACCAGAATTTGGGCCGAAGTCAATCTTCTCTTCAACTCCTGGAATGCATCTTCACAAGCCTTTGACCAGACAAATGCTACGTCCTTCCTCGTCAATCGTGTCATAGCTCCCGCGATCTTTGAGAAATCTTGGATGAATTGTTTGTAGTAACCAGCTATTCCCAAGAAACTTCGAATTTCTGTCACAGTCTTAGGGACAGGCCTGTCTCGAACAGCAGCTACCTTCTCGGGGTCGACAGATATTCCTTCTCCTGATACGATGTGGCCCAGAAAAGCCACCTTATCGAGCCAAAACTCACACTTGCTGTATTTGGCATACAGTTGGTGTTGTCTTAGCATCTCCAAGACCTTCCTCAGATGTTCTCTGTGCTCCTGAGCATTCTTCGAGTAGATGAGGATGTCGTCGATGTAGACAACTACATACTTGTCCAGATGGTTGTACAGAACCTAGTCCATGAGACTCATGAATACAGCAGGCGCATTAGTCACACCAAATGGCATAACCAAGAATTCGTAGTGTCCATATCTGGTCCGGAAAGCAGTCTTGTGGATGTCCTTCTTCACCTTCACTTGATGATATCCGGTCTTCAGGTCCAACTTCGAATACACGCTCGATCCTCTAAGCTGGTCGAAAAGATCATCGATGCGAGGCAGGGGATACTTGTTCTTCACCGTCAACTTGTTCAGCTCGCGGTAGTCGACGCACATGCCCTGTGATCCGTCCTTCTTCTTCACGAGAAGCACAGGGGCACCCCATGCGGATACACTGGGTCGTATCCATCCCTTTTGTCTGAGATCATCCAACTGTGCTCGAATTTCTTCAAGCTCAGGTGGTGCCATGCAATAGGGTCCCTTGGATATTGGCTGTGCCCCTGGTATAAGATCAATGGTAAATTCGAGGCCGCGATCCGGAGGCAAACCTGAGAGTTCGACCGGAAATATGTCCAAGAATTCTCGTACTACTTCTGGTTTCTCTTTTTCGACGTCCATTGCAGTCACAACTACCTCTGAGAGTTTGGCCCGAAACTTCACTGGTCCTTCCGATCGGCTTCCGCTGTGGAATTCGAACTTAGGATGGTTGGGTATTTCGAATTCTACCCTCCTTTGACGACAGTCAATGGTGGCATGAAATGTCTCTAACCAATCCATTCCAAGAACAGCATCGAAATTTGGCATCTCTATCACCATGAAGTCGACGAAAAGGTCTCGTCCACAAATTACTACGGAACAGTGAAGGCATCCGCTAGTTATTGGTAGGGAACCGCCAGTGGTTTCAACCTTCCAACGAGAAGTCAGAGATTCAACAGGAACGTCATGTGTTTTGACGAATCGACTCGCCAAGAAGCAATGTGTAGCTCCCGAGTCGAATAAAGTGAGGGCGGGTTTACCGGCTACTAAGACGATACCGATGGTTACGAGAATCTTGTCTAAGTTTATGACTTCTAGATAATAGAACTTAATGCTGAATATGGTATCTCATACCTGTAATCACTTGGTCTGTAGCTTCGGCCTCTTCTATGGTCATAGTATAAGCTTGACGCCTTGTAGGTGGTGCATGTGGTTGAGCTTGCTGGAATGCTTGCTGCTGAGGCGGGAGTGGTTGTCGTTGCTGAGCAGGTGGTGGTGGTCGCTGTGGAGCATTCCTGGCAGGGGCATTAGCTGGAGCAGGGTTGGGAGGTCGAGGCTTCCTCTCAGGACAATCCCTTGCACCATGGTCCTTCGACCCACAGATCAGGCAAAGGTTTAGATATAGTCGGCATTCGGTCAGAAAGTGTCCTGGTTTCCCACAGTGATGACACACCGGACGTGGTGGTGGGGCCTGTCTCTTGAATTGAGTCTGCTGGGTAGGCCTGTACACCTGGTTGGATGGAGGTCGTCGACTGGATCCAGCAGCAGGGGTCAGAGGTGGTGGCCTTCTGGGAGGGGCAGCCATCTCACGCCTTCCTTCTCGTTCAATGAACTCATGCTCACGAGCTGCAGCCAGAACCTCAGTATGTGTGCAGAGTTGGCGTCCGACCAAGTTTCGACGAATCTCTATGTTTAGCCCTTGCTTGAAGTGTTGAGCTCGGGTCAGAGGGGTGGCAACCATCCCGGGAGCAAAACGGCTAAGCAGTGTAAATTGGGCATCATACAGTTCCACTGTCATGGAACCTTGCTTCAGTCCGATGAACTGAGCTTGCAGTTCCATCTGAGCTTCAGGTGAGAAGTACTGGGTGTTGAAGTGTTCAGTGAACGTTGCCCAGTCGATTGGTCGTTGCAGACGGGCTTCAGCAGAGTTCCACCAGATTCTGGCTCCATCGGTTAGTTGGGACTTGGCAGTGTCCACCCAAGCATGTTCCCCAATCTGAGCAGCTCTCAGATTATCTTCAGTGCTTTGCAGCCATTCTTCGGCCTTCAGAGGGCCATCAATGCCATTCCAGGTCTTTAGGCGAAGTGACCGGAATTATTGAATGCCTCCTCCGGGCTTCTGTTCTCCTCGGATGGCTTGAACCATCTCTCGTAATGCAAGATCCGAAATTTGATGCACAGTGAGAGGTGGTCCGTTGTTGGTCTGGTTGCTAGCTCCAGATTGGTCAGCACCATTGGGACTCTCAGAGGTGTTTCCTGTCCATCGTTTTGAATGTCACACTTGCATTCATAGGGAGATGTCAGCTTAGTCGAGTATCGTATATGGTACATCCCGATTTTACTATATTGTTCACGAGGTATTTTGCGCGGACCTGCATGGGCCACCAAACTTGTAACGACCCGCTCTCGGGGGCCCGTTACTTATTTGATATTTGCGCAGGTCCTGCAGTTTACCAGTGAAAATAAAATAGCCACAATCCAGAGATGTACCAATACTCAAACCAGCGTACATTATTACAGTCCAAATTAAAATACAACAGCAAACAGCACTCTCTCACCAAATACGTAAAGGAAATACAGAAAGGAAATACATAACATAGCATACTCACACCAACACACACAGCTAAAACTCAGCAGTCTCCGGGTCGTACTCTGGCTCTGTAAATTCAGGGGCAATTTCTTCAACCTGGTCGTCGTCTGTCGGTGCCATAAATGGAACCGAATGTAAGTCACAACAATTCTAAGTATAGAAAAGAAGCAGTGCACAAGTATGAGAAAAAGTAACTAAGTACAAACAAACCGGAGTGAAAGTAAAGTACTGAGCAACTACTGTACACAACTGAGTAGTAAAAGTAAACCGAACCGGAAAGGGGAACGCATGTACTATGGTATAGCAGGCTAAGCAAGTGAAGCATGCTACATCAGTAGTTAAAGGTACGACAAGTAAAGTACTGTGACTGCACAAGTATAGTAAATAACGTGCATGTAACGTGTCAAGTAAAGGTGACTGTATTAACTAAAGAAAGGGTGATAGTGATGAAGATCGATGGCGTCACATAATCATGATTCACGTCCTTACGGTCCAGCGGAACACAGCCAAGGAAGTGACTAAGCCAGGATCACTACCCAAAGTCTAGCAAGGGTGATCCAACAAACTTAGCCAAGCACATTGACCGGATCATGGTCCATTGAAGGAAGCTTATCATTCTTATGTGTGCTACCGACAAAAACTTATACGCTACACTACGTGACTCAAGTCAGAGAGTACAATATGTGACCATCAAGTCCATCTCTTGCTTGGGCGCGACCCAAACGAATGCCGAAACATATGCACGGTACATGTAGTTTGCCGAAACTCAGGCAGTGGGACGGGATGCCGAAACACAGGCAGCGGGACAGGAAGATTGAACTCCAGTCACTCCCGCACTCTCTCGAACTATGAGTTACCCCAAAAACCTCAGTGAAGTGTCAAGTGTTCTATATACATGTTTTATACGAGATGTTCCACCAGATATTCCACAAGATATTCCACAACATGTTTCACAAGATGTTATCAATTCCTTGTTCACGATGATAGTTAACCAGGACCACTGGGTTTAAAACCAGAAAGTAAAGCAGAGCAGATGCTAAGAAATTTGAGGATAAAGACAAGTCCAACAAACATGGAATACAAAAATTGTTGGTTTAAGGGTGGTAGTTTCATTAGCACACAATTTACCCAAGTTGATGGTTGTGTGTTAAAACCACCAAAGTTGAAAGTTGGCAAAGTAATCTGTAGTTTGATTACTTCTTTATTAGATCAGGTCTCAAGTTCGGTTCAAGTCAAGTAGCCGTTCTGAGGCTATAGGTAGAGTTCCTAAGTTCATACAGGGGCACTTATCTAATTTTCTAATTTTAGAATTAGTCGTGACTTACCAATTTCGAGGCTGTCATAGCTAGCCGGAATTTGATCTAGGGCTTCCTCTGAAGTAGGTGCACAATGGTTTGTATCTGCAACACAAAAACATTGATTAAAACACACAACGTTCCTATCTAAATAATCTGATTGTTCTGATTTTCAAAACTGGCTAAAACGGTGTCGGAAAACGTTCTAAATTTTTCTATAGGCTAGATATGATGAAAATAATTTTACTGTAGGAGGAAATATTTTTCAGACGCTTCTGTTAATTTTTATAATTTTTCAAAGCTCAAAATCAATTTAAAAAATCTATTTTTCATTTATTCTGGATGCAATCTACATCGGAATGTTGCAAGTGAGCTGTCAAAACGACCGTCTCGGCGAGTTCTTTAACATATATTTTTATCACGTATAAGTTTACATGAAAATAAGAAGTTTTGAATTTTTAAATGAAAATGACATATTTAAGTTTTGGGCTTAAAAAGTAATTCTGGAAAAAACTAAGCATCTGATCGAGATGTAACTAGTGCTATTGGACCCAGAAAGTCATTTCTGATTTTATGGAGTTAGTCTCATATTTTTCTGACTCTTACATGATTTATTATCATTTATTTACTATAAAACCCATATTATCTAATTTCTAAAATACAGAAATACGCATATCTACATATTTATACGTATTAAAACCATTACAATAAACTTTGAAAAATCATAACTTGAAAACTAAGTATCAGATAGAGATGAAACTGGCGCATATGGGTTCGTGATGAAGACGCGGATCTTCTGGTGGTATCCGTTGCTTCGCCCGATACTTATATCAAAATTCACTATTCCTATATATTATATTATTATGTTAATAACCTGAGAATTGGTTCGTTTTGTTTTTTTCCTTTTTGTTTCACCTTGCGCAACTGTGTTTTGTTGTTTTTTTCTGTTTTGCGTAAGCTGCTGCATTGCTTATTGCGCACGTGCGTGGGTGTTGCAGGAGGCGCCAATCGGGGGGAGGGCCGGTCTCCGACGCGACGACTCCGGCTGAACAGCCGGCGGTGCCCGCCGCAGGCGGTGGCACAGGCGGCCGTACGGCAACGGTGGCTCAAACAGTTGAGCAATCTAAAGGGATCATAATTTAATCTAAATTGTGAACAAGTCTGAGTGCATGAAATTGTTAATATTTATAATATGGGTACTCAAGCTAGAAATTACCTAGTTGCTGTCGTGCATCCTGCGGGAGCAAAGCTCGATGAAGGAATTAAGCTTGGCTTCCGTTCATTGGCGGTTTGAACGAGAGAGATGGTGCGGGCTTGGGGAAGAGAAGAGGCCTGGGTTATTGAACGGGGAAGAGGGGTTTGTGTGAGTTGGGAGAGAACGAGAGAGTGGGTTTCGGCTTGGGTGTTTTTGAACGGGAGAACGAAAGAGAGAGGGGCTGGGAGAGAGAGAGAGAGGGGGATTAAGGGTTAATTTATAGTTAGTTTAAATTATAAACAAATGCCTTAGTTAGTCAACCCTAATTAAGATGTTAGGTAGGTGATTAATGTTAGTAGGTGGTTAGTATTGACTAACCATAGAAAAATGTATTGGTATGAAACACATGGGCTCCTAATCGGCTTAGGTTAAGTAATTAGAGTTAAGTAATAATGTCAAAAATACAAAATTACGATTTTGCCCTTGGTATTAAAGGTGTCCGAAAAATTACGAAAACATACCCACGAGATCGTATCATCGCGAGGATCGACAATACGAGATCCATTTTGGGGTTCGAGCTACGGAGATACGTGTTTTAGGCCAAAACATTTAGGAGGCTGGTTTGCGGGTTCTCTATCGATTTGACTTCAGAAAATTACGAAATTAATGTGGGAAGCCCTAAATGTTCATAGAATGTTACGGTAGAAGTTTGAAAATGTTTTGATGGTGTTTGTATAGAAAATAAATTCATTAAGTCAAAACGGTAATAATTGAAAATGAATTTTTACCAGATTATTTAGAGTTATTTAATGGAACCCGAACTATTTTTATAAGAAATTTTTGAAATCGTAAAACTCCTGATCAACCACTACAAAATACTTTCTAAAAATGAAATATACGTTAAATACGTAATTAAATGTTTTGAAAAATACGAATCGTTACACGATATCTCACCACTGGTGGATCAAGCAAGTGCTCTTTTCTATAACCCGACGTGTAATGCGTTGTATCGACCAAGGACAAGCTCGAATCCGGCTTATTCTCCAAATAACTGGAACCACCAGAATTTGAGCTATAGGGCACCATACCAGCAGCCCTCGCAACCTCAGCAACAATTGTATTAGCCACCTCGGCAGCATCAGCAGTTGTACCAGCAGCAACAGCAGCCCCAGCACATGTACCAGCAATACCCCCAAGGAATCAGCAGCCCCCGCCACAGCAGCAACCATATGGCCAACAACGTATAATCTCTCCGGTCGAGAGTCTCTTGACCCAATATATAACAAACCAGGAGAAGATAAACCTGCTGCTGCATATGGGACAGAAGACATTGACAGATCAAGTAACCCAGCTGGGGTTAAAAGTGGAAAATCTTCAGAGGGCACAGAGCCATTTACCGGGTCAGCCGGAAGTCAATCCTAGGGGGCCAAATCAAACATTGGCATTGACGCATGACCATGCAAATGTGTCAGCGATAGTATTGAGAAGCGGCACTCAGATTCCAACTAGGGTGCCCGTCAAAGAACCCGAAGCTTCGGTGGTCGATATTGTAGGAATATGATGCCCTCAAGGCCATTTATTCCTGTGTGAATAGCACAAACATCTTGTTCGAAATAACAGTAAGCTGTTTGGTAATAATTTATCTAAGTTATATTGTAATGTAGTTAACATTAGATATCAACTTAGGTAAAGTCCTGAGACTTTATGCAAGGTCAAACGGGTATCGAGATGAGTATCTCGATCATGGAGAAACGTTTGACCGTCTGTAGCATAAGTCTGAAATGGTTCGTGGTCGAAGATGTTTCGAGACAAGGATATCGAAACATTGGATAGACCATTGTGTCTTAGTCTTCACCGTTTAGCGGTGGCGATGATCTCATGATCGCTTGACTTGGCGAAGTCGAAGACGAGACACAGGTGCTCATTAGAATGAGTTCACTGAACGATCCACTAGAGTTATCATATGGTTATATTGACCAATCTGTCAGTGATAACTCTGAGTGATGATAGCATAGTTGGTCTTTTGACTTGAGGTCATTTTAACGGACCTGTGCGTGAACGGTGCCACTTAGATCAACTGACCTAGCTTCGAGGCAAGGCCTGTCGAAAGGTCTTTTGATTGGGTGTCACTTGAAACGTACGAGGCGAGTAATGACCAAGAGAGGATTCGTCTCTCCCGGTCAATGGGAGTTAGTGTCGTAGAGTTAGTTCGGTCTTTAGTAAAAACTCTGCGCAGAGTATGTTGGAAGAAGTCCAACATTAGTTGACTAAAGATCGATAGAAACTAACCGGAGTCAAGTTATTGGGGTTGACAGTTTGACCGTACCCTAGACTTGATCTGCGCGACATATTTAAGACGAAGAGACTATAACTGCGGAATTCATTACGGAAACAGTCAGGTGGTCCCGACAATACTCATGTCAATGAGTCAACCACATAATGATGATTCCTGAAGCAGGGACGGCAACCACTGCTCGTGGTCACTGCCGTATAGGGCTTCGAGCCCAACCTGTTGTAAGGGTCAGGCTGTAGGGTCTCACACAGAGTGTAACGCTTCGTCTAGTAATAGGTAGAAATTAGTTAGGGAGAATATTTGCATTTGATGCAAAAGAAGAGAAAATTGCATTTGATGCAATATGGTTATTTAAGCTTAGATATGGACTATTTTGCATTTGATGCAAAAGCGATTAAATGTGTATTAAATTGTTTAATACAAATATTTAATAAAATAAACGCAAGGAAAAGTTAACGGGTAAGACGGGAATGTTCCGGTCTAGACCCAGGTTCGAACGGCGTCCAAATCGGACGCCAAACATAAAAGTTATGGCCAAAACAATAAAAACCCCAAGCCCATATTGACATCAGCCTAAGAGGCTGATTAAATCAAAATGGGGGCAAATTGGCAGGGCCCATTGGGCCTGCCATTTATCCGGCACAGAAACCCGCGGGCGCTTTTCAGCGCCCGCACTGTTCATGCGGGGCCCGCCCGCCTCCTGCGGGCGCGGGCCCCGCCCGCCCCAATTGCAGAGAGGCGCCCGCACAAGCGGGCGCCATTCTCCCGCCCGTGTAGAGCACGGGCCCGTGCTCTGCACGGGCTCTGCCTGCACAGGGCAGCGCACGCGCCTTGCGCGTGCGCTGCCGCCTGAAGCGCGGGTGGGGCCCACGCGTGGGTCCCGCCTGCTGCTAGGGTTGGAGTGTTTTGGCGGCGGCTGGATTAGTTGTGAAATACAAGTTTGGGATGATCTTTGGACGATCAATTGGAGGGTCAAACGACCTCCGATTGACGAACGGTTTTTTCCTATGCGTTCACCGTTGAACGCTTGTCGTATTGATAGGTCGTATCGATCTTGAAGCTCAACGGTGAGTGAGTTAAAATTCACGGAAGTTTGCACTTTGTGAAGTGCAAACTAACTTAATTTTAACTAACCCAAATATTTAGTCCCACATCGGATTTTGAGAAATGGGGAGAGTCCGCCGCCTATATAAATAGGGGTATCCCCCCTTCCTCAAAACTCGTCCCAAGCTCAAGATCTGAGCGGCTCTCGTAAATGTTGGAGCACGCTCGGATCTAAGCTTAAATAGATATTTCTCTATCTCCCTAAATTTCTGCCTTACTCCTGAGGGCTCTAGCAAAGCCACAAAGGAGTTCGGATTCTGGATCCGAAATCTTGGCGGAGGTTTCACTCGCGTGAAACTTTCTTCGGCACGTGGTTGGCTCGGCGGCACGGGGATTGATCGCCTCGGGATGCGGAGCGGTTCGAGGAGCGGTTCGGGGAGCGGTTCAAGGAGCGGCTCGGCGTGGGACGGGAGCAGCTCGGAAGACGGCGCGGAACATCTCGCCTGCTCCAGGGCTGAGATTCCGGGTATGTGGTTAAAGTATTTTTAGCATTAGTTTAGTTTAATCGCAGTAGGCTAGATCCTTCTTGGGATGGTCAGATCCATCCCAAGTCGGCATAGATCTTGGCATAGGGTCTTGGACCTTAGGGCCAAGTTAAAATTGTTTTAACTTGCATGTTAATTTAGATTAACATAGGTTTTTCTTCCGCTGCAAATGTTTTTGTGTCTATGTTCCGTCCGACTTAGGACAGGACTAGAGTTTTTGTGCCCTAAGGGACCGCAGATTTCCCAACAGATATGAGACTAAATGTAAAAGCAAGTGACGATGGAGCTTCGTCATCAAAGACCATGACTCCGGAGGGAGTCTCTGAGGAAGAGAAGAAGAAGAAGAACGAAGAGGGAAACTTGAGAGTCTTTAAGCCCGTTGTGCCTTTCCCCCAACGACTTGCCAAAGTGAAGATTGATGAGAAATATGGCAAGTTCTTCGACATGGTTAAAGACTTGAGCTTGTACATTTCCTTCCTAGAAGCTATAGAGACCATCCCTTCCTATGCTAAATTCTGAAGGATTTGGTGACGAAGGGTACAAGGAAGGAAAAAGTCGTCCTGACAGCGGAATGCAGTGCTCTGATCCAACGAGCGAATCCGCCCAAACTCAAGGACCCAGGGAGCTTCTCTATCCCATGCTCAATAGGAGAGGTGAAGATTAATCGGGCGCTCGTCGATTTGGAAGCGAGTGTGAGTCTGATGCCTCTATAATTATACAAGAGGATAAGAATGGGTGACCTTGAACCCACCGAGATGACGTTGCAACTTGCAGACAGATCGGTGAAGTACCCGGTGGGGGTTGTGGACGACCTACCGGTGATCATCAGCGGCGTACACGTGCCCGTGGATTTTGTGGTTATGGACATACCGGAAGATAACCACACCCCGATAATCCTCGGGAGGCCATTCATGGCAACAGCTGGCATGCTCGTTGATGTGACAAAATGGAAGTTGTCCCTAAATGTCGGAGAACAAAAAATCGAGTTTGATTTGTGACTGTCAATGAAGCACCCACCGGAGGAGCAACACTGCAATGTGCTGGAAGCTGAAGAAGAAAGAGTCATAGAGGCTGGATCCTGGGAAATTCTCTCGAGGAACCCCCCCCCCCCCCCCCGATAGCTTGGGGAGTCTTGAGGAGCATATCGTGTTGGCAGAAGAAGAAGCAGCTGGAGAAGTGTATGTCTCACAGACGACTCCTCCCGGATTCAAGAAGGTTGCTCTGACGAGGAGCAAATGAAAATAGCCTATGGGGCTCACTGCTGAGGAAGTCCGGATACTTCGAAGAGTGGCGGTAGACGCCAACGTGAGGGAGAAGCCACCGGACACCACCAGCGGAAGGATCGTAGAGATCATCTACCTGTCGCCTCTGCCACCGACAAGGACCGCTGCTCCATACGCTGATGGGGTGCCAATTGTTGGGCATCACCCGCACCAACCACCCTGAAGATCATATACCGGGAGTCGAGCAAACAACTTTAAACAACAGCGCTTCATGGGAGGCAACCCATGTTCTAAACTTTCTTCGTTATTTTTAGGATTAGTTTTCTTATTTTTGGTGAATAAATACTGCTATGGGGATGTTCATTGGGGAACTTAGATGAATTTTTTGTTTTGTGCAGGAAATTACACTCAACCGATTGGGTGATGCATCAACCGATTGGTTGAGCCGTATCTGAAGATGGCATATATCAGTGCATCAGCAAACCGATCGGGTGGCATATGAGGCTGACCGGGTGGAAGATCGGTTGACACAAATGAGCTCTCGAGAAATTTTGGGATTACATCAACCGATCGGTTGAGCTGAAGCTGTGGTCGTGTCACTGGCCGGGTGAAGAGCACAGAGCTCTCGGGAATTTGTGAAGCGGCCAACCGATCGGGTGAAAACTCACCCGATCGGTTCGCCTATAGCTGCCTTCCAACAATTTTTTTTCGAAAACTAATCCAACCGATCGGGTGAACCCCTCTCTCTTAACCGACGACATCTCTCCTCCCACTACTCCTAAATCCTCTCTCCACACTCTCCATCTAATTCTCTCCATCAACTCCACCCCCATCCATCCCAACTAAACCCTAAATTTCCCCCTAACCCTAACCCAACATCCCCCATTTCGAAAACTTCTCTTTTATTGGATTGAAGTGCCGTGGCTTCACGGATCTTTCCATTGCACGGCATTGGGTGTTTTGCAAGCAAGGAAATGCTTCGCTACTAGGTACATTCCTTCTAGAGCTCTATTTTTAATATTGCCCTAGTATAATCATTTTGCTCGATTGCCGTTGCTTGTGTGAATTTATATTATCTTGAATTTTCATCACACTCACACACTTATGGCTAAGGACAAAGACAAGGGTAAGGGAATCATGAGGGAAGAGGGGCCGTCTCGCAAGAGACACAAATCTACACGTTCTCCACATGCACGTGCTCCTCAACCTCCCCTTACAACCCCCACCCCAACCCATCATTCCTGTTGAGGACCCACTGATGGGACCACAGGGATACCGTTTCTTCAGTCGTGAACATAAAGATGTTTATAATCGACTCAACGAACGGTCTCACCTATCCACTAAGTTTGCACATACCCAAACCCTGATCGATCTCGGAGTTTTCTCCGGGGTCGAGACTCTATTCGCAAACCTAGGATGGTTACCTTTCTTGAGCGCCCATGCACAATCATACCCCACCCTCACACTCGAATTCCTCTCGTCTCTCAAAGCTGTGGAGGGGTCTCTTGTAGATTTTCGCGTCCAAAACCAAAACATCCGCACCCACTTGAACACAATCAATAACATTTTTGGTTTCCCCATCCTAGGTGATGATGTCTGTCCCTATGAATATCATCGCGACTTCGATGTCGATATTTTTTGGGATCGCCTCACCCTCCACGACCGATATCCTCGAGGCAAGGCCAAGGCCTCCTCCATCATCCATCCCGTATTTCGTCTAGCCCATCGCATCTTATCGAGCACATTCTTTCATCGGGATGAGTCAGGGACCGTGACCATCCCTGACCTATTTATCCTGTGGGCTATGACCTTTGATTTCATTCGTGGTGCTGACGGGATCGCTTTTGAGTCCCCTCGCATACCTATTAATGGCGACGCTTGGCTTATTCAAAAATTACTTGATATTAGCCGCATCGGCAAGGGCAAGTACTGCTGCGGGAGCCTCATCGCCATCATTGTTTCACATCCCCCGTTCAGTATCGTTATCCCCCGAGATTTGCCATGTGCCGCAGGATCTACATATCTAGATCTTGATGTCCTGCGGCACACCCATATGATCAAACCCCATGGCGATGGTCGGTTGTCTTTTACTATGGCCACCCCCTGCTCCTTACACCATTCTGCCCAACCCTAGCCGTATGTCTATCCTTCTTGTGGAAGATTGGTCGTTTCCTCCTGACCCATAGTTTTTAGGGTGGTTGCATCTTCGGTTTCATCTCCCAGACGCACCACGACCACCGTCCCCTGTCGCCCACTTACGCGAGCAGGACATCCCTGCGTCTAGAGGAGACCCCGGGGCTGGTCCTAATAGCGTCACCCTGGCTTCTGTCCCTATTTCTTCTGATGCACTCACTACGGCCCTCTTAGGCCTAGCCTCCGGTGCCGGCATGACCTCTTCTGCCGGCACCACTTCCACTGTCTGTCTGGCCACTACTTCTTCTGTTTGTCGAGCCACCACCGCTCTTCTTGCTCTAGAGACTGAGTTAGCTTCTCTGCGTGCTGGCGCATCTACCTCTACCTCCTCGGACCCATCCTCTTCTATCTTTTCACACCCACGTTTCCTCGCACTCGAGCGAAACATGGCCGCCATTCTCCACATTCTTCCTCACATCCACGGTCCGCCTCCACCCACTCCTTCCCCTTCACCTCCTCCATCCCTTACTCGATGATCATCTCCTCCCACCACCACTGTTTCCATTCCCACCACTACATCTCCACCCACGATCACTACCGTCGACCCCACAGATCCACCAGCCTCCACTTCCATCACCGCATACACGTGCCATAAGAAATTACCGGTGCGCTCCAGATCACTTCCCACCCCATCATCTTCTATCGCCATATCTCACCCATCCTCCACCGCATTAGTCTCCATATCCCTACCACTTACCATTATCACCGACACTCCGCCCATCGTTCATACCACCACCTCACCCCTTTCTCCACTTCTTTGCACACCCATCACCTCTCCTGCACACACCCCTCCATCTTCTATCGAGGAGGACGAGGAAAGTTCCTCTCCTACATTTTGATTTCTTTCCTTTTCTTTTCCGATATTCTCCTAGCATATTTCTGCATCACCATGATCATATCATATTGCTAGCATTGTCATGTTCAGCTTGGGGGAAATCGATTTTTATGTGTGTTGTCGTGTGATTTCGTTGTTGTGTGCCTGTTTATATGTGTCGACTGGATGTGCTTTTCTATCTTTTATTTTGTGTGTTTCTTTTTCCTTCTTTTTATTTTTCTATTTCATTTGTGTGTTTTGCTTGTTTTTCATTATTTTTGTGTAGCTGCGCATTCCCCCATTTTCTTTGCCCTCTGTATTTCCTATTATTGTATTGAGGGCAATGCAAGTTTCAGCTTAGGGGAGTCGCACTTTGTGCGTCAGTTGTGTCTTTTTCTTTGTTTTGAGTTGTTTTCATCGTGTTTTTCTTTTTCTTCTCTTATTTTTATCTCCCTCTCCTAGAGATGACCCCATATGGTGAGTTGCCACAGAACCACACACACACCTAGCATTGCTAGCGATAATCACTTTCACTAACCCTAGGAAGCCGAGTCCTATTGCATTTCATGCTTCGTGGGTTCACTTTGCTTTTATGTGAGTCGTGTGACGTGACTAGCTAGTGGTGTGCTTCTAATTTGTGATTTTGATTTATATACCTGTCCTTGGTTGACCCCTAGATTATCATGCTTCAATTTCGAATATGCGGTATTTGCCTCCACTGTCTGCTTCTATATGCATGTTATATATATATATATATATATATATATATATATATATATATATATATATATATATATATATATATATATATATATATATATATATATATATATATATTACATTTGACAGTGTTTTTTGAATTCTAGGGCTGACTAGGACAAGATAAAGAGTGGCTGAGATTTGATCTTGGTAAATCAATGGTTGAGATTGGATTTTTGTGAAATTTTTTGAGGGAAAATGCATTGGAAACATAAACTTTGAAATTAGAAGTGCCTAGGGAAAGAGTGTTGAAATTAAATTTGGGGGGAGGGAAGTGCATTGGAAACCTACACTTTGAAATAAAAAGTGCCTTGGGAAAGATTGTGGAGAATCATAATCCATTAAATTAAACAAAATAAAAATTTAGCGTAAAACAATTTAGCAGTACAACAAATTAGTGTAAAAATACCCTGATGTTTGTTGTTCCGGCACCCGCGCTAAATTTTTTTACGCTAATTTGTTGTCCCGCACCGAAGTCGCAGGCGCCAAATTTGTTGTTCGATGTCGAATTTGTTGTTCCGTGTGTAAAGCGCATGCGCCGAATTTGTTGTTCCGCACCAAAGGTGCCCGTGCCGCTAAATATTTTTACGCTAATTTATTGTTCTGTTAAATTTTGGCTGCGGAAATAATTTTCGGGGAACAAAGATTTCGCGGGGGAAAAAACATGCGCTCGCGCCGAAGGCACCTGCGTCGAAGGTGCCCGTGCCGCGCTAAATTTTTTTACAAAGATTTATTGTTCTGCGCCAAAGGCGCGGGCGCCAAATTTGTTGTTCGACGCCGAATTTGTTGTTTCACGTCGAAGACGCCTGCGCCGAAAGTGCCCGTGCCGCTAAATATTTTTACGCCAATATATTGTTCTGTTAAATTTTGGCTGTGTAAATAATTTTTCGGGGAACAAAGATTTCGCGGGGAAATTTTAAATGAACCGTGCCCGCGGGCACGGGTTATGACTAGTGTGTATATATATATATATATATATATATATATATATATATATATCATATATAGACAGCCCCTTACCTCGGTACGTGCACTTGCCCTTGGGGCGATTCCCGATCCCTGTTTCGCATCTCGTCGGAGCTCCGGCTCCCTTCCGACCCGGCTGTGGGTGTCCTACCCTCTTCATCTTTCCCCCCCATGGCCTCCTCCAGTTTGGGAAATGATGTTCCCGTTTGTGCTCTTCCACCTCTTATCCCTGTGGCGCAAGCGTTCAGGGCTGCGGACGGAATCGGCAGTGTTGTTAACGGTGATTCTCTCCTGCGGTGTGGGGACGATCATTCTTGGTCGGTTGTTCAGCGGCGTCGCCCTTCCTCTGCCTCGAACCCCCTATTGCCCCCTGCTGTTGGTGGTAGACAGTCTGGTCGGGGCGGCGGCCGTCCCTCCGGTAGGGGTAGGGGCGTGCACCGGCCACCTCTTGCTGCTCCTTCACCTCTTCCCCCCAAGGCAGCACTCCCCTCGCACTCTGCCCCTAACTCTTCTTCTTCTTCAGGCGTTTCTCATGGCCGGCACATGTTTGACAAAAGTCCTCTGTCGACGCCCCCTCTATCCCTCGTTCGTCGTATAGTTCTGCCACCTCGTTCAGCGCCATCTGTGCCCCCCCCGGAAGCCTCCGACACCTAGCTCTAGCCTTGACTTCTCCCCCTTCTCTTGTTGGAGATGGGATTGTCGTCGATATTCTACCTTCTGATATTGCCCAAGCATCGGGCCGTTGGGTCCATACTCTTGTCGGCTACTTTGTCGGCCCTCGCCCTTACTATGGTCACCCCAAGACTTGGATGACTCGTACCTGGAAGCCCAAATTTGAGGTCCAACTTCACTCCAAGGAGAATGGATTCTTCTTCTTCAAGTTTGCTGCGGAGTCCGACTGCGCTGAAGTTCTTCACGGAGGCCCTTGGCTCCTTGATGGTTGTCTCCTTGTCCTCAGACGTTGGTCACCTCGCATTGGCCTTGATCGTGACCTCCTCTCGTCGGTGCCGTTATGGGTTCGTTTCCCTCAACTTCCGCTCCAATTTTGGTCCTCTACCATCCTCGGCAAGTTGGCGAGTGCGGTGGGTCGGCCTCTTTTCTCTGATGCGGCTACGGCCGAGGGCTCTCGTCTCTCATACACCCGCTGTTTCGTCGAGGTTGATGCTTCCTCTTCGTTTCCCTCTTCTGTTAACGCCCGACTTGCTGACGGGTCTATTATTCCTATTGTGGTTGAATACGAGCGCATCCCCCCTCTGTGCTCCCACTGTCGGTGCTTTGGTCACGACATCGGCCAATGTGCCTCCCCCTCCCTACCTCCTCCACCGTCCCTACCGAATGAGTTGGCTACTGTCGATGTTACTCCCCGGCCAATGTTTCCCCTTCCGTGTTATCGCAGCAACCCTTTGGCAGTGTGGATGCCCCTGTGTCTTTGGGTGCCATTACCCCGTCTCCGGCTGTCTCATTCTCTGGGCCTCATGCTACTGACATGGTGCCCCCTCCCCCTACTGTCATTACTTCCCCGGTTGTCGCGGCTTCTCCCATCGCCACGTCTACGTTCAGCTCTTCTCTGCAGCCGCCCCTTCTCCCCGCCGGTGGTGCCCCTCAACCTGCCATTTCAGATGTTTCCGGCGTGGTGAAGCTCCCCCCTTCCTCTGTTGATCCTACGCCCCCTGCTGTTGGCGGCAGACCCTCTTACCTGGACGTCAGGCATCCTCCCCAGTCTCGTCCAGACTCCTCTGCTGATGGCTCACCTCCTTTGTCTGCTGATGGCTCACCTCCTCTGTCTGTGGAAATTGGCCCCGTTTCGTCGTTCCTGAATGCGGCAGGTACCCCCATTCTCCTCTCATCTCCTATCTCCTCTCGTGCAGCGCCTTTCCCCCTTGTTGTGAGTATCTCCAGGCCGGATCCTGCCGTGAGCTGCTCCCTCGATGATGTTCTTGCTGCTCCTACTGGGGAGTTATTGGGAGTTGATTTGGTGCAGTTGTCCCTTAGTGGTGTGATTGGTGAGGGGTCTGGTCCTAGCAGTGCACTGGGTTCCCGCTCTGAGGCTGTTCTTGGTGATTTTGCGGTGTCTTTTGATGAGTTCCCTCCCCTCAGTCCCGGTCCTTCGCCCCGACCGCCAACGCCCGACACTAGTTCTTCCCCTTCCCATTGTCCAGTCCCTGCCACTATCCCCAACCCAGCCTATTCCGCCCCCAAAAAAACCTCTAAAATCCCAAAGAAACCTTACTCTGGAGAGCAGGCGTCCTCCCGGGTGTCGACTAGGAGCCATACCCCTCACCACGGTTGATCATGTCGGTCCTTGTTTGGAATGTGCGGGGTTTGAACTCTATGGCTCGTCGTAGGGACGTCAAGCACCATCTTCTCAAGCATAGAGTATCCCTTGCCGGTCTCCTGGAGACCAAGATCTTGGACCCAGGTAGCGATGTCGTCGCTTCTTGTTGCCCCAGGGGGTGGAAGGCCTTCCACAATTACTCCCATGCTGCTAAGGGTAGGATCTGGGTTGTGGCGGATCCAGCAGTTTGGGATTGTTCCACCCTCTCTGCCTCGGCCCAGCATATCACTCTCTCCTGCAAGAACCGAGGCGGTTTATCGATTATCCTATCCTTCATATATGCGTTCAATCTGGCATCGGAAAGAACCCGTCTGTGGGAGGCTCTCCTTGGCGACTCTGTGTTGATTGGTGATGACGCTTGGGTGGTAATGGGGGACTTTAATGTCACAAGATTTATTGATGAAAAGGTTGGGGGTCGGGCCCTCCTTCCCGGTCTTCTGGATGACTTTAATAGATGCATTGATGGGTGTGGGTTGGATGACATCAGATGTGTTGGTGATCATCTGAGTTGGTGCAACAACTCAGATGTGGTTTCTCGCATTGCTTGTAGGCTGGACCGGGCCTTGGTTAATGCCACTTGGGTGACTACTCTTCCTGATGCCTTCGCATCCTACCTCCCTCTGGCACTAGCGAACACTCTCCACTGCTGACTCAGATTATTCTGCCCCCTGACTCTGGTCCCAAGCCATTCCGGTTTTTCAGCCACTACCTCCAAATTCCGGGGTTCCTCGCTCTGGTGCTTTCTACTTGGCGCAGACGTTTCTCTGGGTCCCCCATGTTCAGGCTTGTGTCCAAGCTAAAGGCGCTCAAGGAGGCCATTCGGGGTTGGAAGTTGACTTGCAGTCAAACCCCTCCGTCTGAGGTTATTAGGCGAGAGATCGCCTCCCTCCGGGCCTCGCCTGACTATCACTTTCGTTCTGACCTCGTCACTCGGGTCCACTCCCTTTCCCGTACTCTGGCTTCTAGCCTTGATCGTGAAGAGAGCCAGGCTAGACAGAAGAGCCGGCAGTCCTGGCTCTCCCTGGGTGATAGGAACACCCGCTTCTTTTATGCTGCCTCCAGGGATCGTGCTGCCAGCAACAGCCTCCTCCACTTGATCGCCCCTGGAGGGAGGCCTGCCACCATGATTGACTCCCCCGGTCTGAAGCGGTAGATTTCTTCTCTTACCTCTTCAACCAGGACTCTTACTGCTCCTCTTTCCCAGAGGTTATCCCCAAGCGTATCCTCTTTCCCGGCGCCTGTGGTTGGATTGGGAGAGGGGTCTCCGATTCTGAGATCAAGGAGGCCCTCTTCTCTATGGATGGGGATAAGTCGCCTGGACCTGATGGCTTTCCCCCCTTGTTTTTCCAGTCCCTCTGGGGGGTTGTGGGTGGTGATGTTACCCGGCCGTGCGCTCCTTCTTCAGCTCTAGCAGCATTCTCAAGCAGATCAACCACACTTTCCTCACCCTTGTCCCGAAATCCCCCGGGGCCTCTTCCCTGGGGGACTACCGTCCTATATCCTGCTGCAATATTGTCTACAAAATCATCTCCAAGGTCCTTAGAAGGCGACTAGCTTCTGTCATTCCTGATTTGATATCCTGGAACCAGTCGGCTTTCATCAAGGACAGGCTCATTTCTGACTCGTCTCTCCTGGCCCATGAGCTTATTCGGGACTTCTCTACTTCCATGGGCGCCCGGGCCTGTATTCAGCTTGACCTGCGGAAGGCTTTTGATAGTATCAACCATGAGTTCATTTACTACTTCCTCTCCTGCCTTGGCTTCCCTCCCCCATTTATTGCCTGGTTCAAGGCGTGTGTTGACTCCCCTTCGTTCTCGGTACTTGTTAATGGCTCCCCCGCTGGCCTCTTCGGGAGTAATAGGGGGGTTCGTCAGGGGGACCCCGATCTCTCCTTTCCTCTTCGTGGTTGTGATGGAGGCTTTCACTTTACTGATGGACAGTTCCGCCATTCGACCTCCTAAGAGGGGGTGCCCGCTCATTCCGTCGCACCTCCTCTTTGCTGATGACATGTTGGTCTTTTGTAAAGCGGAGCCTGATTCTTTTGTGGAGCTTGGGCAGGTTCTCTCTTCTTTCCATCGTCTTTCGGGTTTGGAGGTGAACATGGCTAAGAGCAAGCTGATTCTTAGCAAGGGTTGCAGTATCGACGATGAGCTCTCCCTCCTCCTTGGCATCCCCATTGTCGTGCCGCCTGTCAGGTACCTTGGTCTCCCCCTCTCGTCCACCTATCCTGCTTCTAAGAACTATTCTAGTCTTGTGGACAAGTGCAGAGCCAAGATTACTGGTTGGTCGTCTAGACTTCTTTCTACTTCTGGTCGCATTGAGCTGGTCTGCACTGTCATTCATGGTTTTTTCTCCTACTGGATCCAGTCTTTCCGCATCCCTGGTTCCATCCTTTCTGAGATCGATCGGTTGTGCAGAGACTTCATCTGGGGTACCAAGATCCACCTGTGGCGGTGGGAGGACATGTGTCTCCCCAAGTGTGAGGGGGGTATTGGTCTCCGTTCCCTTCGTGAGGTGGGGGTGGCTGCTGGAGCCAAGCTCCTCTGGAGGCTCCTTCACTCTTCCTCTCCTTGGGCTTCCTACATGCGGGCTAAGTATTTGAAGCATTCCCCCCTCTTTCTCTGCGAAGCCTCTGCTTTAGATTCGGGTTCGTGGAAGCATGTTCTACGCTGCCGTGATAGTGCTGTCTCCTGCTTCCGTCGTGTTGTGAGAGATGGGTCCTCCTCGTCTTTCTGGTTCGATCCTTGGCTCCCGTGTGGTCCTCTTGCCAGGCTCTCTACCCCTCCTGTCACCCTGTGCTTCAGGCGTGTTGCTGACTTCTGGGATGGTGTTTACTGGTGCCTTACAGCCTGCATTGCCCACCTCCAACACCTGTTGCCCTCTTCTCCTCTCCTGAGTGGGGCCGACTTCTGGGAGTGGACTTCCGAGGGAGGCTGCTCTCTCCGCATGGCCTGGTCTGCCACTCGTCACTCGCCCCCCCAGCCTGGACTGCTCTGTGTTGGTTTCTCGGGCATGTGCCCAAGTTCTCTCTCACCTTACTCCGTGCCCTCTCCGACCGTCTCCCCACCTCCCTCTTGCTTGCAAGGAGTGGCATTTTGGACCACTTGCCATGCGTTCTCTGTGGCTCTCACCTGGAGTCTGCTCGTCATGTGTTCTTCCGTTGTGACTACAGTTCTTTCGTCTGGGCTGTTTGCAAGCTCCGGCTTGGTCTCCCCTCATGCTTCAAATCCATTACTGTTGATGCTCACATGCTGCGGCGTAGATTTGGATCACGTGGGAAAACCTCCCCGCGGGGTAAGCTTTTCATGCTTGTCTTCTCTGCGGTGGTCTGGCATATCTGGCGGGAGCGGAACAGTCAGATCTTCTGCTCCAGGTCTTCCCCGAAGGATGCTCTCCTTGCCAGAGTCTCCTCTGACGTTTTTGATGCTTTGGTCTCTTTCGACCTTGAGGTCGTTGAGTCTGTTGATCGCCCTATTTTTGGGAACTGGGGGCTTTCCTAGGCCATTTTTGTGTGCCTTCCCAGTATAGTTTTTTATTTTCTTGGTGTTTGCCTGGTAGTGCTCGTGTGAGGTGACTGCTTCCCAGCCTCTCCCTTGCCTTCTCTGCTTGTTGGCCCGCACCCTGATGTAGCCCCATGTTTATACTTTATACACACTCACTTACCTTTCATATATATATATATATATATATATATATATATATATATATATATATATATATATATATATATATATATATATATTTGCCGAGTTAAAATTAGTCTTTATATATAATCCAAAAATATTTACATCCTAGCAACACAAGTTAGAGATAGAAGATAATAAAATGAGCAGGGAGAGGACACAAGCATCGTCACCAACTACAGAATATTATCAACCGCACTAACAAGTGTGAAAAGTGCTATACAAAGGAGCAACGAAAAGAAGAACAACTAAATGTTTAGCATGCGTCAATGAACCCCCAGTTTACAAATGGAGTGGGGTCAAGGACCTCATCTAGGTCCAGATTACAAAGAGAGCTCTTGACGTCTGATTCAATATCTGAAAAAACTAAAACTTTGCCCTTGGGTATATTTTCAAAAATACGCTTATTGCGCTGTTTCCATATGTGCCAGACCATGGTAGCCAGGACTGCTTTAGCCAACACACCCGCAGGGTCCTTCTTCATATAACACGATCTGATGAGATCACTCACATCTGATAAAGTGTTTGGTATAACCCCTTTATAATTCAATTTAAGGAGACTACGCGTCAGGATATACCTTGTAAATTCGCACTCAAAGAAGAGGTGCGCATGTGATTCTTCCACTAGAGAATCGCAAAGAACACAACCGTTGTCTGTAGAGATTCCCCAAGAACGCATTAAGTCTATGGTGGGCAGCTTCTTACGCAAAGCACGTAACAACGCAAGTGACATCTTTGGTACATGCAACCGGTACCAAACAGTTTCATAATGAGGGAAGGCTGGCAACACAGTTCTTGATCCATTCCATGCCTCCTGCAACCGGAATTTAACACCAGGTAGCCAATCCCATTCGTCCGTCCCATCAGAGATAGTGTACTGCCGAAGTAGAGGAAGAAGATTTGCGATGCTAACATCATTCCTCCATCCTTCAGTAGACCAATAGTGACTAACTGTGCATAGCTCGGAACCAGGAGGCGGGTCTTGAAGGAGGTAAAGAGGCCCCGAAGGATGCCAATTATCGTACCAGAAAGAAGTGGTCGTCCCATCTCTTACGGTACGCTTAATTAGTTTCTGAGAGAAATTTCGACATTTCAAGAGGAATTTCCAGGACCCTGAATGCGTAGACTTGGCTTTAGTACCGTAGAATCCCATTGTGATGTCATCGTAGTGCTTACGCATATATTGCGCCCAAATCCCCTTATTAGAAAGAACTCTCCAAGTTAACCTGATTCCGGATGCAACATTCAAGTCAGATAATAATCTCAAGCCCACGCCACCTTCTTTCTTGGGAGTGCACATGTCCTTCCAAGCCCAACAATTAAGCTTACCCAAGATGAATTTCCTGCAAGCTGAATTAATAGAACGGATAACAGAACGCGGAATACAATAAGCTTGCATCCAAAAGGCAACTATACCGTAAATGATTGAGCGAACCAACTCAATTTTCCCAGAGATAGAAAGCGTCGATGAAGACCAACCCAATAGCCGTTTCTTACACTTGTCCACCAACCGATTAAATAGTGATGGCTTAGGATATTTGGAGGAAAGCGGTAAGCCCAGGTAGATAGTGAAGGATGGCACCATTTTGATTCCGAGAATATCAGCTAGTGAACTAGCATCTCTAACACCCTTACTGAAAATTACCGAGCTCTTGTCCCAATTTATATGAAGACCCGATAAGAGGTTGAAATGATAAAGCAAATTTTTTAGCCCATACATGGAATGCGAATTTGCCCGACAAAACACCAATAGGTCATCAGCAAAAAGTAGGTGGGAGATTGCTCCAGATCTGCGCATTGGGTGGATAGATCCTGCGCATTCTGCACGGGACATGAGGAGCGAAAAGGCTTCCATAACAAGGACAAAGAGATAGGGCGAGAGAGGGTCGCCCTGCCTGAGACCTCGATTGGAAGAGAAGTAGCCCTCTGGCGATCCATTAACCAAAACAGAAAATGTGGCAGTGGAGATACATTCCGAAATCCAATTTATAAACCCGTGACTGAAGCCCATTTGATGAAGAAGGAAAAAAATAAACTCACGATTCACACTATCAAAAGCTTTGCACAGATCCAACTTAATGCAAGTTCTGGCCCCCATGGGGTTACTAAAGTCCCGAATTTGTTCATGGGCTAGAAGAGTGCAATCAGCCAGCAACCTGTCATTGAGAAAAGCAGCCTGGTTTGGAGAAATTAATTCTGAAATAACAGGCTTCAATCTATTACATAAAATTTTGCTTATAATTTTGTAGAGAACCTTGCAGCAAGCAATTGGTCTATAATCGCCTAGGCTAGAGGCATATATATGAGGTGGGATCAAATGACCCCCAAAAATAACCCCCAAAAATGACCCCCTATCAAAAATCATATGCCCTCCATTTTTTTGGAAGATCCGAACCGTTCATCTTGATCTACATCCTCTAAATACCTGACCCACCAATTTTCAACCCGATCCCATGTGTTTTGCCCGTTCATCAACCATTCGCAAAAGTTCTGTTCATGAGAAACCGTTAAATTTGGGTCGGATGGATGAACTTGCAAAACACATGGGATCGGGTTGAAAATTGGTGGGTCAGGTATTTAGAGGGTGGAGATCAAGATGAACGGTTTGGATCTTCCGAAAAAATGGAGGGCATAGGATTTTTGATAGGGGGTCATTTTTGGGGGTTATTTTTGGGGGTCATTTGATCCCTCCTCTATATATATATATATATATATATATATATATATATATATATATATATATATATATAGTACGCTTCAATTCGCATATGTCGGGACTCTACTAATAGGACTAGGATAACCCATTTAGCTTATGCTCTGATTCGCAAGAAAAATTTTCTTTTGCACAAGTGTTTAGATTTCAATTTCTTTTTTGTTTTACTTGGTGCAAATCCCCTCGTCGTATACCGTTCTCCCACTTGGGATAGTACACAAATATATAGCCCAAAAATCCAAAAATCCAAAAGAAGAAAAAAAGAGAGAAAAGAAAAATCCAAAAAGAAAAGAAATGAGAAAAAAAGAAAAAAATATGTATAGCCAAAAGCCCAAAAAAATACAAATACCCAAAACCTAAAAAAAATTCCAGTGTGAATATTATTCCTCCACCGTGAATAAAGGGAAGGCGAGAATTTGCACCGATTGTTCTACTCTACACCTTCTCAACCTCCTTCGTTTTCGAACACACTTGGCATAGAAACTTTCTAGCAATTATCTAGGCTATAGTGTGGTGATTTTCTAGTTCCTAGCGGTCGAGTCCCCGACGCATGATATGCTTCTATTCTTATACTGTTCTCATGCATGCTTGAGCTATTATTCACCGCTTATTCGAATTGAATCGATATTTGGGTCATTCCGTGGGTATGTGTATATGGAGCTTTATTGCACAATCTAGAAAATGACACCGTCTGCTAGCACACGACCACACTCACTCGCGCTTCACCGCGTGGGCCCATGATACTTGTATGGACTCATATTCCTTGGTTTAGTGATGTGTTTTATCGCATGCTTGCTTGGTGTGGTGTGTTTGATTTTGTTGGCTCTGACGGGCGATCCAGGATTTTGTTTTCTCTTTCTGTTTCTCTCGCTATTTTTCCCTCCAAGCTCCTACTCTCACTCGTCTTCCTCGAGGACGAGGAAAGGTTCAGCTTGGGGGATTTGACGTGCGTTTATATTTTATATATTCATGCACGTCTTCTTAGTGATTTTTCGTTGTTTTCCGTCGTTCCATACCCTTTCTTTTGTGTTTTTTGTATCTTTTCACTTTCTCCGTGTTTTTGTGTAAATGCAAGAGATTGCCAGTGTTGGGGACGTATAAAGAAGATATCATGAGTCCCCAGAGCAACGGGAGGAATCACATGCAATTCAGAGGGCCAAACGTCAAAGAATACCAAGTTTCAGCCCTCAACCGATTGGGTGGACAGAGCCACCCGATCGGTTGATGCACGCGTATCCGACCCGGACAGGAGCTGAAGTGAAGAGCAGCTCACCCGATCGGTTTAGTGATCGGGTGAGATCGACAGAGCTCTCTGTCTTTTTGGGCTTAATTCCAACAGATCGAGTGACATCTCACCCGATCGGTTCATCTGTAGCCACATTTCCCCAATTCACGAACCGATGGCGCCAACCGCTCAGGTCAGCGACCGGTTGATGCTTCTGAAGCCCGATCGCCAAAGCGACTAGCAGCTCACCCGATCGGTTGATGCTTCAACCGATCGGGTGACCTCATTTTCTATATATATTGACCTAGGTTTTCCAAAACGGGGATCCCCATTGTTTTTCTGTCTTTTTGGGATTTGTGATGGCTGGAATTTTATTTTATCTTGTAAGTGTTCTGATCATTCTCTAACTTTGAAACATTGTTCTTAATACTATTAGCTTCTCTTTTCTATTGCTTGATTATGATTTCTATGGTTGAATTTCGTTTAGATGATAGTTTCGCCATGAATTGTGAGTAGTTCCCCAATCTGGGATTTTGGTGGAAACCCCTTCGTGGGTTCTTCCTAGAACGACCATAAGATTATGATTTCGATAGGGTTTAGAAGTTTAGATGGTTACGCGGGGCATTTTATTGTCATTGGTGGGAGAAAGACCGCCTCTGACCGTCGGGCCAAGGGGAAATAAAACTGGTGTTTGATCTCCTAGCCACAGCTCACACCCCTAGCGTAGACATTGAATCCTAGCGCGTGGGAATGACAGGATGAAATGTTGGAAGTAATCGTTGTGAGCTTAGTGCTCCCGGAGTCGGTCGGTGTTAATGTACATGGGAATGCCCACCGACCGAATCCGGGTAGTCCTAGCGTATCATCCTGGGCATCGACCGGAATATCAGGCCCATGGGACTCTAGGTACCACTCTTAGAGGCAACGTCCCACCACTAAACCCTAAAATCCAATCGTAATCCTAACCGTCGTTCGTAATAGAGAGGGCACATGATAGGGTGGAAACCAAAGTCCTAGGTTCCCTTTTATATATTACATCCTTCGTATTTCCATTCGTGACAACCTACCGATTGTTCGGGCTAGCTCACCCATCTGGTGAACCGATTCCTTCTTAACGACAAGCACACCACACGCCTCCCTGAGTTCGACCCCCAAGCCATACTACAACACCGTGCGCTTGCGGTTACAAATATTTAAATCTGGTATCCCCGATCTCTATTGCATATATTGCTTAAATCTAGGGGATGTCAGATTCTATCTCAGGCTTTAGTTGAATTTTACTTTCATTTTTGTTTTAGATCTTTGTTAGTGTATAGAGTCGAGAGCCTAAGAAGAATCTGACAACTGGTTACGGTTTTCATTTCAGGAAAAGGATGATAGGAGATCGTATGAACAGAGGACGGCCATGGCGATGGAAAGCACTCCAGGAATGTGCTCAAACACCAAAGGGAGGAAGAAACTGACGGGAGAAAAGAAAACAAAAAGTGCCGCAAAAACAGAGAGTCTGGAGCTGAAAATAGCAGCCCACTCGACCGAGTGATTTTTTTCAGTCGGCCGAGTGAAGACCCTACTCGGCCGAGTAGTGTACTGCACATGGAAGTCTCGAAAACCCCTCTCTAAAAATTTTATGCCACTTGGCCGAGTGACTTTGTCACTCGACCGAGTGACTCAGACACATTTAGCACTTAAAATGCTCTGAGTGGCCTAACCACTCGGCCGAGTGACTTTGTCTACTCGGCCGACTGATAGTTCCTACTCGGCCGAGTCGTAACTTAATGGAAATTTTGAAAATACCCAAAATTGTTGCCGCTCTGCCGAGTGGTTATCGTCACTCGACAGAGTGACCCGATCGACCTAACCCTATTTAAACTAAATCTCACGGCCGCTCGGACCGATTTCCACAAATTTACTAGCTTCTTCCCCCCTGACTCGCCCTAGCCCCCCTCTATTCGGCTGATCCACCGCCGCTGTCACCGAGCTGTGCGACCCAACCGTCGGCGCCGCCGGCGCCGCCGCCGTGCACCATGCTGTCGGCCAGCGATTGGCAGCCCTCCACCGCCCACTTCGCCCCCTACTCTCTTATTTCTCATCTCGTAAGCCCTAATCCGCCCCAAGTCCAAATTAAACCCTATTTACGCCTATTTCTCTTGATCTACCCCTCGATGTTTTGATATTCATTGCTAATCGATTGATTTTGTGTTTCAAGATAGTTTGGAGGAGATCGAGCGCTGATTTGGAGCTTCAAGGGAGGTGCCTCTTTGCCTGAATTGCTATCGTGGAGTTGCGTCGTGTTTGGGAAACCTTGGGGGACACATTCGACCAGGGAGCTAACTGTGAGCAGCGCGTACTCGTCATCTTCGTGGAGTTTCCCCGATCTCAGGTACACTCGTTCCTTCTCCCATTTTTGATAACATCACAGCTCCTAAACCACACTCCGCGATCATGCCTCCATGCCGCAGTGCGAGGCTAGCCGCTCACAGGCAGGATAGGGACGATGACCCTGGCCTCTTCCCCTGGAGCAAACCACACGCCTTCTGGCGAGTCACCACTTGCACCTCCCGCTCGAACCGCCCTAGTCCACCTCCCTCTGCCCTATGATGAGAGGCCTTATGAGGTCACCATTAGGGACGAAGATCAGGAAGATCGGTTCGTGGCCATGCTCCTTCTCATACCTCAGGGAGGCGGGCTCACCCTGCAGTCCATTCATCGTGACTTTTCGGTGATCCTCGACATTGTCAGACGCCAGCGCCCATCACCACCTCGCTTACAGTAGCGAGACCCACCACCCCCCAGAGGGTGGTGGTTCAGCTTGATTACCATTGCTCCCATTACCCCCCTTTTTATTTTAGTGCCCATCTGTCTGTTCGGGGCCCTGCCTTTACTCATCCTAAGAAGGGGGATAACTCACTTTTATTTTCCTTTTTATCATGCATGCATCCGTACCTACACAACCCTATTATTTCTGTCCTTGTGCCACACTTAGCACATTGAGGACATTGTGCAGTTTAGCTTGGGGGAGTGAGTGCAGTCACGCACTTTTTATTTTCTTCATTTTTATCTCTATCTTTCTTTTTTTTTCCACTTATCTTCACCCATTTTTCATTTTTTTCTCATGCATCACGTTTTCTTACTTTCTGCGTGCATTGCATTTAGTTAGTTTTTTACTTTTCATTTATCTTTATTTCTTTTATCCTTTTTGCTAGAAATGAATTCTCTATGATGACGATGACTTGGAGTTAGCTTGCTCTTATATGCGTATTCCTTTGCCATGCCATTATTTTTATTTCAGATATCATATGCTATACATCGCCATGCATTTGAGAATAGGAACCTTCATCTCTATTATATGATTGTGAATGAAATTCTAGCATTAGCTGAGTCTGAAAATTTATATCTTCATAGAAAACACGCCAAGCTTCACGTATTGATTACCTAATCTTGGAGTACTGCTTTGTTATCTACTATCACTTCTATTTGCATGAAATTGTATGCTCAACTTCTAGGTTGATTGAATGTATGCATTTTGCTATGATTAGATTAGTTTACTTTCTGAAATCAAACTGAGTTGATTACGTTACCCTGCTGAAAGTTGTCATGCACATACAAAAGAGTGAACTGAGCGTTACATATTTTTCTTTCTCCACATATCTTGAACAGCATCTCTATACTTATAATAATTGGTGAATCTCCACTTAGTGAATCTTATACTTGCATCTTCCCCATGCTAAAAAGGCCAAGCTCCATTATCCCAAAATCTAAAGAAAGAAAAATACATGCATATCTTTCCATCTTTGATTTGGGATTGTTATTGTGTATATTTGTTTGAAAATAAAAAAACACACAAAAGAAAAAACGGGAGAAAAAGAGAAGGAAAACAAAAAGAAGTTCATTTGTTTATACACAATCCTTCCTTCTTTCCTTTTTTTATTTCCCTTTATTCCTCTGGAGCTTCAAAAAATGGAAAAATTCGTATTGTTCTATTTGATGCCACCATGCTTATAGATAAGCTTGGGGGAGGGGATCCAATGATGTATGAGAGAGTGATCACTCATATGTGCATGCCGACCTAAGCTAGGTAATTTTTGATACTTAGGGAGATTACTTAGAGTATAACGAAGTCTATGAATTGAAAATTTGGCATGCATTTCATGAATACCATCTCTTTCTATTCTTATCGCTTTATAATGTGTGATACCTCTTATACTACAAGCAGAAAGTGATTAATTAAAAAGTGTACAATCTATGATTACGTATATCATTTTAAATGCTTTAGACGATGCTAATTCTAGAATGATTTCGTACTTTGTATCGTTTTGATGTTCTTTGTTTCTATATCGAATGCATCTATATATGATGTGATATCGAGGTAAAAATCTTTAGCATGTTTGATTCATCGTGCGCTATTTAAGTAAGCAACTCCATGTACTGAGAGGATGATCTAGCACCTCCCTCTTCGTTTTTCTTTTCTATCTTTCTTTTTCATTTTCCTTATTTTTATCCACCGGGTTCGTCGTTTTACTCATCTTCCTCGAGGACGAGTAAGAGGCAAGCTTGGGGGATTTTGATCGGTCCATATTTTACACCTTTTTCCAACATATTTGCATACCATTTTGATCGTCCATATCGTACTTTTCACGATTATTCGACGATATTGCATTACTTTTCACTATTTCTTGTTTTTGTCAGATTTCAGGAAATATGGAGCAATCAGGAGCAAAAATGAGCTTAAGGGATTTGCACGTGTTTCGGAGCATCGCTCATGGCCTTATTGAGGAGCTAACGACGCTGGACAATGAGCGGGAGAAGAAGAAGATCGATATAAGCAAAGAAGAGGCGAGGAAGAAAAGAGTTGCTTCCAAAAACAGGCCACTTGGCCGAGTAACGCAGCTCACCCGCCGAGTGAAGAAGCGTACTCGGCCGAGTACGACTGATACGAAGATACCTTTGCTGCAATGCACTCGACCGAGTGGTTAATCTCACTCGGCCGAGTAAAGAACTCCACTCGCCCGAGTGAGACAGAACTTCTGAAGGAAATCGAAGCAGACTCTCTGGAATTCTGCAGAGCGCAGCAGAAGACCCACTCGACCGAGTAGGAAGTCCACTCGTCCGAGTGAAGAACTCCACTCGGCCGAGTGACGCAGAGCGCCAGAGTGCCCAAAACCCCAAACTTCTCTGTTTTTATTTGGGTCTCGTACTTGGCCGAGTGGGATTTCCACTCGGCCGAGTAGCGCCGCCAGCTTGGGTCGAAAACTAGGGTTTTGGGCTACACAGGGGCAGTTCTGTCAGGATCTTTTGGACGTTTTGGGCATGTATTTAAGCCCAGATTTTATCCCAGCTTAGGGAGAGACCAGAATAGAGATTTAGATTAATTCTAATTGTAATTCCGCTTTGGAGATTAAAGAACTCGGATCTGGTTTGTCTCTTTCTTTTGAATTTTTGCACTTTTATGAATTGTTCTCTTCTGGATAAGAATTGTAATATGTTTTCTATCATTGATTTTGTTATTGCTTTGATGAATTCTGAGTAGATCCGTTTTTCTAGGGCATATAGATGAACCATATGGATCTAATGCTAGATTTGTGATGAATGAATTTCTTTGTTGCTAGAATTGCTAGAAGGTTAGATTGTGATTGATTTATTACGGATAGCTAGGAATTTCCATCATCCAGAGTTTGCAAGAGATTGGGCTCTAATCGATGGAAAGGTCTAGATATTCGATTTAGATTTATAATCGAGATTCACTAGGTTTGGTTTGCAATAGATTGGACCAAAGCTAGCATTTTTATTATAAATCTATACCCATATTCGTTTGCAAGAGATTGGACGAATACAAGCTATCACAATCTAGATCGTAACTCGAGTTTGCACGAGAGTGGGATCGAGTTACGATTGAACGATGATGTCGATCTTAATGCTAGTGGCTTAGTTTAGGGTTTGCACGAGAGTGGGTCTTGATCTAAGTTGCTATAGAACTGCAATAGCACGACAGTGTGAGCTTGGTTCTCTATTTAGTTACGACTAGTTCACCTCAACCAAAGTCTAGTAATATTGAGATTCACGATACACAATGATGCATGATAATCCATAGTGGGGATTCCCTAGCTCTAGACACTTTTATAATATTGAATTGAATTGTTAATTGAACGATTGTGACAACATCTTAAAATCACCTTTCCACCAATAGCTTAGTGATCAAGATAGAGTACTGTCATTAGTCCCTCCTCGTGTTCGATACCTGCTTGCCACTACACTGTGCGCTTGTGGTAAAACTACAATTGTTTTCCGGATGTATATCCGGGAGTGATCATCACCCCCTCGCAACTGAACGACCCTACCACGTCATCGGCCATAAGACGAAGGAGCCATACCCCTCGCAGCCAAACGATCCTATTTGATCGTCAGCCGTAAGACGAAGGGGCCACCTTCTTGCAACTGAACAACCCTACCACATTGTCGACCGTAAGATGAAGGGGCCGCACCCCTCGCAACCGAACGATCTTATTCGATCGTCAGCCTTAAATCAAAGGGCCACCCACTCGTAACTAAACGACCTTACTATGTCGTTGACCGTAAGACGAAGGGACCATGTCCATTGTAATCGAACAATCCTATTCGATCGTCAGTCGTAAGCCGAAGGGTCCACCCCCTCACAACTGATCGACCCTACTATGTCATTGGCCATAAGACGAAGGGGCTATGCCCCTTGCAATCAAATAATCCTACTCGGTCGTCAGCCGTAAACCGAAGGGGCCACCCTCTTACAACTGAACAACCCTACCATGTCATTGGCCATAAGACGAAGGGGCTACGTCCATCGCAACCGAACGATACTATTTGGTCATCAGCAGTAAGCCGAAGGGGTCACCCTACCCGCAACTGAACGACCCTACCACATTGTCGACCATAAGACGAAGGTCCCATGCCCCTCGCTACCAAACAATTCTACTCGGTCGTCAGCCGTAAGTCGAAGAGGCCACCCCGCGCAACTGAACGACCCTACCACATCGTCAGCCATAAGGCGAAGGGTCACTCCCCTCGCTACCGAACGTTCCTACTCGGTTGTCAGCTGTAATCTAAAGGGGCCACCACCTCGCAACTAAACGACCCTACAACGTTGTCTGCCGTAAGACGAAGGGGCCATGCCCCTTGCAACCAAACATCCCTAATCGATCGTCAGATGCAAGACTAAGGGGCCATGCCCCTCTTTATCAAACGACGTGACTTGGTAGTCGGTCATACGCTGAAAATTCACCCCTTACGATACTTCAAGAACTGTGCCTTACTACGATGGTTAATGAGGGTATGATTCAACGATTCAACCCTTACCACCTTGGGCGGTTGCTTAACTCGTTGAAAGGGGCCAAATGGTGACACAAATGCATATACACACTCCTTAAAACAATTGTCAATTTGTGACACACAAAGAGGTATATGTCAAATTTTAGCAATATCTTGTATTACAAAATTGTCGTGTTCCTACAAGATACACACCATATACATTCAAAAACTTGGAGGGGGTAAGAAACTCTTTAAGATCCCTCAGCCAAATTGGCATGCCCTTGGTCTCCTTCAATCGAAGCATTATGCCTTTGGTCTCTTGGAACACTAACATTTGCAGCCTCACCTGTCTCGACGATATCCTTGTCAACGGGAACATCCGCATCCATGGTCTTGCTTTGATCATCGCCAACATTTATCGAGAAAATTACAAGGATTTCGTCGATCTCGGTAGCAAAAACAGGGAATCAACCCTTTACTTCCAAAGGACATCGCTCGTATCCTTGTGTATACAGCTCATCGAAGTTGGGCAAATTGTCCATACATTCTTGGACTGCCTCTTCTGCGATTTCTCTCGCGTTGACTTCCTGAGAGCTGTCAAGGAGCCGGGTTTGGAGTTCATTCTCTCTGGCATCGCACTTGGCCCTTTCCTCCAGCAGCGCCTTTTCTGCTTGTTCCCTCGAAGCAATTTGATCAGCCTCCCTCTTACAAGACTCGCCTAACTCATGTTTGAGCCGGAGCACCTGGGACTGGATTAGTTTATTTAAAAGCTTCCATCTGGCTATCTTCGCCTCGGACTCTCAACAGCCATCCTGGCCTATGCCAATGTGGCTTCATGATTAGTTACCGCCAACGAGCGGCGGCGTAACGCAGCATTATCCACAAGAGATACAAACAAGCAAAGATTGTCAATCTCAATACTTGCTTCATTCATTATGAATACATGCATGTTTATTACCTAAACATTTGCATGAATGGCAAGTGAGGACAACCTCTCGTGATTGACCCTCTCCAGTATGGCCATGTCCCAAGGAAGGGTTGAGTTCTCAGCAATTCGCGAGGCGGTCCCACGGTCTAAAAGAGACGACTCGTCTTCCCTAATTGGAAAACTTGGCTGAATGAGCTCCTTCACATCACAATCAATAGGGGCTTAAGGCGATCGACTTTCCAGAAAGATCGATCTAAAGTCCGAAGAAATATCCTCGGCCAATAATATAGGAGGAAACAGACCTCCCCAAGGCCAAGAATCCTGATGCAGAATTGGCTCTTGAGGAGAAGGTGATTCCTCCCAAGTCCTTCTCCGAAAACAGGACCCTGTTCTTATTCGAGGGATTGGGCTTCGTCATGCGATCGATTCGCACCCAGAGAAGTAGGCTGGTCAGTGGCATCATCCAACCCAGACAAGTTGGAGTTGACAATATGAAGCTGCCGCCTCAATCTCTTCACCTTCTCAATAGCAACCACCTCAAATTCGGGGGAAGCTTCTTCTTTTTCCTCTGCTAAGGATGAATCGACTGAGAGGCATCGTGAACCACCATGGGTAAAGCCTCGAAGGTCCCGACCGTTCCACCCTCCAGAGGATACGCTTGAGGAGAAGATAAATTTTCCTCAGCCTCTCTAATGGAAGCTTTGACTGCTTCTCGCATCTCAGGGTCCACCTAGTATTCCGGAACGACCATGCCTACAAGGAGGAGGCAAAATTCAAGAAAACAAAAAGCAAATTAGAGATGGATAAGGACAAATCAACTTTTCGTCCATACGGTACTGTGCAGCACGGGGTCAGTCAACAACCACTTTGTCGACTTGGTCCTCTCAGGCAGCTTCATTAGCAAGCTGGCAATTGTTCCCTCCTCGTCGAAAAGAGGTTTGTCCTCAGTCGTGCCCAAATCAGGAGTCCCCCAGTGAGTACAAAAACTGGCCTCACCATGAAATACCACAAATACGAAATGGTCCTTCCATTTCGGATTCTAGGTGGGAAGATCACCAAATAAATTCCTACCTCAGCGAGCGGTTATCATGTACCAACCTGGGGTCTTGAGGGGAGGGACTATGAAAAAGTAATTGAACAACTCCATAGTGGGTTTAATCCCGTTATCACGCACAGTGCGATGAAGCTGACCAGGACACCAATGACATTCGGCATCAGTTGAGAAAGTGAAAGACCCAATGTCATCAGCAGAAAGAACATGAAGGGATGCATCGGGAATCGAAGCCCCCCGATAGAAAGCCTTGACATAAACTCCAACATTTCGATCTCTAGGAAGATGAACCCTCTCCTCCCTTTGAGGCAATCGGATCTGGTAGTCGCATCGAACATATTTCTCTTGGAGACCTGGAATCTGATCTGCTCCCACCTGAGATATTTGGTTGGCGATCACACTAGGGATGACGGTCTCCCCCTTATCCTTCTGAGGGATAGAGGCTGAGGCCTTACCAGTGGCACGGGCAGAGGAGGAAGCCATTAGCGAAGGAGGAAATTGGGGTTAAGAATGCCAAAGATGATGGGTTCGATCTCCCTCCAAAACTACCTTATTCAGGCAAGACGATTTGATCAAATTGGGACATGTGTAGGAAATCCAGGTATCCTAGTATCTTGAATTTCGAACCGATGCATCCTCCAAAGCAGAAGAATATGTGTTTTGGCGCCTAGACTTGAGTACTTTTTCCTCGACTGTCGTGACCCATTAATAAGACGTCACATCAATTGACCCCAATAGATGAACTATCTAAGCTCGAGTGATGGGGGCCATTGTTAAACCCTTGGACCGTCAGATGAGGGATTCATTCAGATGGATCCAGAGCCCACTAGGCCCACGATGAAAGCTTGAAGCTGACTTAGTCAAAGTGCATGTGTCATTTGCCCGTTGGACTTCTATCAGCTCAAACGTGCGATCGATAATGGGCCCATAAATAGCTGAGGCATAGGCGATGGTTACCCCTATTAAAGGGCAGAATCGTAGCCCCATAATTGGGGATCGTTATCCCCTCTACGTCACGAAAGAGACCTCTGAGGTCTATAAATACATGAAAGATGAACAGAATACGGGGATCGAAAGGTACGAAAGACCTAATACTCTTACATTTTGCTTTTCACTTGATAATTTTTCCTCCAAATAGCTTGCGACGACTGATTCGAGACAAACTTCCGTGTGTCGATCTCGACAGCTCTAAGCTTACTCTTAAGTTTTTGCTCTAACTTAAGCATCGGAGGGGATTTGTGTCGGAACCCAGATCCGACCCTCCTTTTCTTTCTCTTATGGTGTAGGAGGATCGTGATGCAACTCAACAGGAGGGTCGATCGACAGCTCCCGACAACGGTCGTTCAAGGATCAATCCCACCGAACGGTCGGAGGACCTTCATATTTAGCCACCGGGTCGAGCGAGCTTCCACATCGCCTTACTGTTTCTACCATCAACGACTCTGGTTCTACTAACCGAGGGTCCTATTCCGTTAGCTGACGAGGCTCCACCTTGACAGAGCAGTCCACGTCAGCCCAAATACCGTTATAATCAATTTTGGCCTTAACAACACCCCAACTAACATTTTGCTAGTCCCTAGCAAAAAGAGCAATTAAGTCAGATGATTAGTAAAAATATTAAATTCTATCGATCGTTTATGGCGTGGCTCAATAATACGTTTTCCATCACGATTTTGACCATCAATATACACAAGTATGAATAAAATCTAGCCCATAATGTTTTCTCTAATTTAATTTGAATAGCCAACATGTGAGTATCGTTTTGCGTAAGCGAAGGTAAGACACGACGTCATGTCATAGTTTTCTTGTTTCCAAAGAATTGCTATCACATAAAGATCATATGAAATATGGGTGTTGATTTTTCTTTATTTATTCACCATATCTTTCTTTCTTTTTCTTTTTCTTTCTTTTTATAACTTAGAATGATCCGTGTAATGAGCTTTCAGTTAATGACTCCTAGGTCGGACGACCTTCGGTCTTTAGGCTTAGAAGAGCCCATCGAACCTATTAACTCGAATCATCTAAGTTTTTATTTTCTCTCTTTTTCTAATGCACTCCCTATCGTCCATAGTTCGACCCGAATCTCCAATGCTTCCTGAGGCACGAAGATCCAGCGACTTAATAAACTCAAGGGAACAATGCATTTTTATTCTTTTTCTCATTTTTTTTCAATTTTTTGTAAGCAACTTAACACCCATTCATCGGACATAAATATTAGAATAATGGCCGAATTCCTCTTCAATTCGAAAACCAAACCAATCAATCGTATCCACATAACTTATGCATCACAATAACTTGCATGAAGTAAATTCAAACTAAGATATTAATCATAAAAATTGAAATTTTTCATAAACAGCATATTAATGATTAACTTCATGAGAGAAAAATAATTAACTCAAGCCATAAAAAATTTCAAGAATTCGATCAATGCATAATCATCCAATAATGTGATGCTTGAAGGAGTATTAAATGATGGAAAATGGTGATTGATTCTTTTCACTCATTTTATTAAAAAAATCCTAAGATATATATATCATACTCCCCCTAACTAAAGATGGACATTGTCCTCAATGTCGAAAAGGATACGCGTTTATTCAAGACAATTCTCCTAAAAAGCATATAAAAATCTACGCTAATGGAAAGAACACCATGATCAAATGGTGGATCACTGTATTTAATGGTGAATGAAGTTGTTCTATTTGCTTCTTGCACTCCTCAGCGAGTTTTCTTCCTCCACTTGCATCCTTATGGCCAATCATTGACACAACCTTGCATATCTCCTCCATGTTTGTACATTTGTCCTACATGAGATACATTATGTCAAAAAGAGGTGGACAGACTTGTTTATCTATAAAAGCTTGCCATAACGGGTCGACATAAATGATAAAAGAAGTAAAATCTAGTTGACGACCATCTGAATCTAAAAAAATTTGAAATAAAAATTGAGATTCAGAACTAGAGTGGGTTCATGGGAACTTCCCTGAAGAGGATCTCTATACTTGATTTGATACTCTGCCTCAGGAGGAGGTGGAAGTGGCTGCAAAAATGGAGCTAGAGAGAAAGATAACTCATGCTCAGTGTAGGTCATCACATAGTCACCTTCGTCTGTTTCACTGTCTCCATCAGAAATCATAGGTTCTGTAGGCCTTCCAGAGCTCTGTGGTTCTTCCTGAAATTCTTCATGGATGATGGTTTGTTGCACATCCTGAGGTGGAGGAATTAGTGGCTGCTAAAACGAATCTGTAGGGATGTATGGCTTGGGCTCAATCGTAGTGTGTAATCTCTCTCTCGCGTACATATCTTCCTTGTTATAACAATGATAACCTGTAGTAGTCCATACAATATACTCGTACACCTCAGGTGGCGAGGTGATTTTGAAGGAAGATAGGGTTCAGGCTCCTTAATAACATTGATTTTGCTCTCGACATCACTTGTCTCCAACCCATCATTATCATCATCATCAAAATGGAAATGCATCATGTCACCCTCATAGCCCACACGCACCCCATCACCCTTCTCCTCATGCTCATCCAAGTGTCCTCGCTCAAACTCCTCTAATTGGTTTCGATGCTCCCTCTCACATGATTCCTCTTCATTCCACATAGGGTCGCATCGGTAATAACTCCAAGGTAACTCCTCAGGGTTTCCCTGGACCAGCTAAAATATGTCCTCGAAAGGAATGCTCTGGCCATCATCTTTATATCCATGTGATTGATCTTTAGATGGCATAGTTTGCAAGGTCCTGCAAGTACCAACATGCATCCTCGGTCGTATATGCAAAGAATTCTCCATTGCAGCTCATCTGCACGAAATCCCGCGTAGGAGGCAGTAATCATGTGTAGAAGATATACAGGAGATGATCATCGTGGAAGCTATGGGGTGGGCACGCAAGCATTAAATCGTTGAACCTCTTGAAAGCATGATGGTAGGCCTCCCCATCGGCTTTGATAAAGTTTGCAATCTGTTGTTTCATAGCTTGATGCCATTGTGCTTGCCATAAGATAGGAGGCAAGAATCTCTTAAGAAAGTCAGCCTGAAATGATAACCAATTAGATAATAAGTCATGATGTAAAGCATTAAACCAAGATATTGTAGGAAGATGTATGCCCTTGAGGCATTTATCCTAAGAAAATCATCTCGTTCTAATTATTATATGGTATTAATTATCCTAAGTATGTATTCATAGAATAATATACTTAGATAATTTCCTTAGACTTATAGTCAGGTCATTACGTATCCAGATGTAGATCTCGATTATAAGAAGTTAGTGACCGATTAGAAACTTAAGTCTTAAACAGTTCATGGTCATAGATGTGTCGAGAATAGGATATCGACACATCGGTTAGACCATTGTGTCTTTGTCTTACCTTAGGGTAATGATGACCTCATAGTCATTCGACTTGGCGAAGTCGGAGATGAGACACATGTGCTCATTAGAGAATGAGTTCACTGAACGACCAACTTAGAGTTATTAAATGGTTAAGCTTTAACTAGACTGTCAATAATAACTCTAGGGTGATGATAGACAAGCTGGTCGGTAGGACCTGAAGTCATCAGTACGCACCTGTGAATGGATAATATCACTTAGATCTATGATCTAGCTTCGAGGCTCGGCCTGCTGAAAGATCTCCTAAATGGTTACACTTAATAAATATTCTAAATATGATTTAAATATTTAAGTCGAAGTGTTTAACTAGATAGTTCTCAAAGTCAGTGGGGGCTGGCATATAACTTTGTTCCGTCTCAGACTAAGTAAAAGGTTTCCAACTTATTAAATCGTCTATATGCGACATTAAATCAAAATAGTTTTGATTGTGTCAAGCATATAGAGACTTATGGTGTCACTTATGTACCAGACATAATTGACATAAAAATAATTGGAATGAGCCATGACTGACTTATAGAAACGACTAAGACTACATCATATTATATGAGCTAAATTGTTAGCCATACAAAAGGAAAAATTGTTGGATAGGATCCAAAGCAATTTCGAAGGATCAACCTGGTGTGATCAAATGATGTATATATGAACTCCATTAAAAGGCAAAATAGATACACATTAGCAGATCCATTCTTAGGTTTAACATATAAATGTCCAGTGTGACTGATATGCTATAGCGGTATGAGATACCGAGATAAATAACCTAAGTGCAAGTGGGAGATGTAGGAAGACGTGTGCCCTTAAGGGATTTATCCTAAGATAATCATCTCATTCTAATTATTATATGGTATTAATTATCCTAAGTATGTATTCGTAGAATAATATACTTAGATAATTTCCTTAAATTTATAGTCAGGTCATTACGTATCCAGATGTAGATCTCGATTATGAGAAATTAGTGACCGATTAAAAACTTAAGTCTTAAACGGTTTATGGTCATAGATGTGTCGAGAATAGGATATCGGCACATCGGTTAGACCATTATGTCTTTATCTTACCTTGGGGTAGTGATGATCTCATAGTCATTCGATTTGGCGAAGTCGGAGACGAGACAGAGGTGCTCATTAGAGAATGAGTTCACTGAACGACCAACTTAGAGTTATTAAATGGTTAAGCTTTAACTAGACTGTCAATAATAACTCTAGGGTGATGATAGGTAAGATGGTCCGTATAAATTGAAGTCATCAGTAAGCACCTGTGAATGGATAGTATCACTTAGATCTATGATCTAGCTTCGAGGCTCAGCCTGCTGAAAGATCTTAGGTTGGGTGACACCTGAAGTTCACGAGGGAAGTTGATGACTAAGATGTGATTAGTCTCTTCCATTAAAGGGAAGTTAGTGTCAGTGGATCAGTACGGTCTTAGTATTAATCCTCGACCGGGGTATGTTGTAGGATGTACAATGTAAATACAACAAAGACCGCTGTATACTGACCGATGCTGGCTAGTGGGGTTAATGGTAATCCATACCCTAGGCCATGCAGAGACACAGTCTTGATGAAGGGACTAAAACTACAGAATTTATCATTGACACAGTCAGAGTGATCCCAACGACACGTTCGTCATTGGGTCGATCACGTAAGTATGATTTTGAAATAGGGACGAGGCCTGCTGCTCGTGGTTACCGTCATCTAGGGGTTTCGAGCCCCAACATGTAGTAGGGTCAGGTTGTAGGGTCTCACACCAGGTAGTATCCTTGTCTTATTAATATGAAGAACGTTAAGAGGAATTCATTCGATGAAATTGAATAATTAAGTTCACAAACTAGTTGTGAGTTCAAGTTTAATAGGGGACAAATTTTGCTTGTGATGCAAACTAGATTAAATGTTTCGTAAATTGTTTACGACTATATTTAATGGAACAAACACATCGAAAAGGTTACCTGGATGACGGAAACATCCCGGTATAATTGCAGGTTCAACCCGCATCGAAAACGGAGCTCAAGCGAGCCCAGAAACACAAAAATAGTCAAAGGCAAGAGTGTGTAATACCCACTTGGGCAAGTGGGTCCACCCGCAAGGAAAATGGGCGCGACCCGTTGAGTTCAGCAGGCGTGGCCCACTTAACCAGTAGGCATGCCCGCTGTGTTCAGCGGGTCGTGCGCCCGCTCCGGGCGCGCCCAATGTGGGCGTGCCCAAAGCCCTTGGCAGGTGCGCCCGCAAAGCTTAGCGAATGCGCCCGTAATTTAAGTTGCCTTAGGCTTTTTGAAACCCTTTTGACGCTACGAAAGTATGACTCTTTGCCCAACTTTGGGCAATTATTTGAGGGGTCAAACGAAGTCGGAATTTATCGCCGTTATTTCCTACGCGTTCACCATTCGAAGCCCTTCGAAATGATAACTTGTATCGTCTCTAAAGCTCAATGGTGAGGGTGGATTAATTGGTTGAAGTTGGCCTTTGTGTAAGGCTGACTAACTTCATTAACTCAAATTAAATCCCACTTATTTTAAAGTTTGTCCCACATTGCTCGTGACGAAAAGGGAGGAGCCGACTCCCTATATAAATAGGGGTGCCCTCACTTCGTTGAAAAATGTACCAAGTGAACGATTCGAGAAGCTCCTGATTTTTTAGCACGCTCGATCGTAAACTTAAATATTCCTCTCATCTTGCTCTTCCTATCCTCTCGTCTGGTCCTAACAAGACTACACGGAGGTTTGGATCGGATCCAGACGTCTTTGTCGCGAGTCTGCTCAAGTGAAACTTTCTTTGGCAAGTGATCGGCTCGGAGGCGGCTCGGGTAGATCGGTTCGAGGACGCAAGGCGGCTCGGCTATGAGAAGCGTAAGAAGGTGGTGCTGTACATCTTGCCTGTCCCAAGGCCAAGATTCTGGGTATGTTAATTAGTAGCTTTTTAGAATAATTTTAATAATGTCACCGTAGGCTAGATTCTTCTTGGGGTGGTCAGATCCACCCCAAGTTGGCATAGATCTTGGCGAGGTTCTGGCTCGCCTTAGGGTTTGCTAAAATGTTTAACATGTTTATGCTTTTTTTCCGCTGTGCATGTTTTCACCTCTGTTGTCCGTCCGATGTAGGACGGGCACAGATCTGAGCCCTAAGGGTCTGCCAAAACCCTTCAGATATATCATTATCTCTTAAAGAATACGGGAAATTTAAGACATAGCCTTTCAATGAGCTCATTCCCATGAAACAGATGGTAGCATATATTTTCAAACTCTTGCAAGTGTAAATATGGATTTTCCTCATTCGTACCGTGGAAGACTAGTAGAATTGGATCAAATCTGAAATAAAGTCTAAAAAGTATGCATTACCATCCATAAATTGTTTTGTTGGTTTTTTTATTAAAAAACAAAAATAAAAGTCCTAAACTATAAGGTGAAAGGTTCTCATTGAATATTCCTTTATACAAACTGAAATTATGGATCACAAATACCATTGTCTCCAGTAACGGCACCAATAACTTGACTCGTCTCAAAAAATGTGAGTGCTACTCCCAAGTGTAGGAGATCGAACACGTAATAATCCTAGTGAGTCTAGGTATTGTATTCACGGGACAAATGACCTGCAAAACCACGAATTTCAATTTATAAAAAGTACTAATACGATAAGAAACAACCACCTCTCGAAGGCGAATGAATGGTGACGATGGTTTTAAATAATAAAAACGATCCTAAGATAACTACGGGGAAGTCGATACTAGGGTACCAATGTGGAGAGGATGTGTTGGTCGTGATTTCGTTAGGGTTTATACAATCAATGATTATTAATGTCTTTTCTATAACTCAACGTTTCACCCTGCAAGGGTATGAGAAATGTCGAAAAATATAACGATAAAACCTCATCGAAAAGTGCCATAAGTATCGAGTAAATTACTAGTTTCATGAGGAAATTAAGCTTATGTGCCCGCAAGGGTCACAGAAATGTCTACAAGGATCACGCCACGAATAAGTCCGCAAAAATCATATTTGATTCAAGTACACCAACTACGATAATACTTGAATAAGACGTGTAGAAACTAGTAAAATACGCGATATAACATGCAAAATATGGCGAAAAGATATTAAAATGAAAGATTATATAGCCCCAACTATATCACAACCAACACATATAAAGATTAGCCAAGCATAGAGAGAAAAGAATCAATATTCATTGCAAAATACATCATCAATACTCAAAATACAAGGCAAATTAATACTCCAAATACAAGAGAAAGGTTAGGGAATTTATCACCAAATCTCCCTAATTGAACCTTAGATCTACTTCAGAAAATAGCATCTGCCTCTGTCTCCTTGGCCTCCAAAAGTTACGGTTCTTAGAGCTCAAAATACGCAAAGAATACCCCAAACCATAGCAAAATACGCTTAAATAGAGACATTGCGGGTTTTAGAAGCTTAGCAGGTTCAAACCTGCATCCAATAGGTAATGTGTCCATATTTTCCACTATTTTCATATCATCATTTCATTGCATTCCATGCCATTTTCGCATCCAAATCCCATATTTTCCTACGATATCGCATTTCTGACATTATATTCGAGTTTCGTAGTGTTTTATGAGTTTTTAGGGATTTTTGAGCGATTTGGTACCCGACATGGGTATAGACACATTCGACACGCCTATGAGCTCGTTGGCGAGGCCCTACGGGAGTTCGCCGTGTTTTTGGAGCCATGGGAGGAGTATAGGAGAGAGCAAAAGAGAGCAAAAGGAAGAGAGATGCCTTCAGGAGCTTCAGCAAATCTTTCCCAGATGACTCGACCGAGCAGAGCAGTGACGCACCTGAAACCTACACCTAGATTCCACCTGGCGGTGTCACCATCGCCAGGCGTGGTATGGCCCCTAGGTTTCAATTCCGGGCTCAATCCGCAAGAGGATGGTGTCGAGTTATAGTATAAATGATATCGAATCCCACAGGGACGGTGATAGTGTTAATGGATTCTCAGTTTATTTCTAAGTCTCGAAGTGAGATAGCTATCGGGGTGAAAGATTTGGTTGGGGGTGTTGTTGCAATACTAATAAAAGGGACTAGGGCGTTAGGGATCACCACTAAGATTGTTGGGGGTCGACGTTGGAATAGGATCCTTGCATTGCATTAGGACTAGGGGATTAATCCCCCAATTCGTACCACTCTCGTGGGTTAGAATTGCGGGGTATTTTGATGGCTCTCGTTGACGCAATGACAGTAGCCATCAACGTAGCGGTATAGTTCGTCGATGGATCCCCTCAAGACACCAGCCAGGCATGGTCACGAGCCTTGGTTGGATCCACCGATTTCCCTATTCGAATCCCTAGATACCCCTTAAGCACAACAATTCCACAGACCGTGGGCATGATCTCAGTACAGGTTTTCCATGGATTCGATAGGATCGACCGAAATACTCCCCTAAGTCCCCAATCCAATGTAGGGATCCAGATCTACATCTTCCCCCTAGGATCCTGGGGCAAACCCATCAACCCTAGAAAGAATCTACTCACACATAGCGATAGTAACGGATAAAAACATCATTCTCAGAGACAAAAACATTATAGCAATCAAAAGAATAGGGATAAAAGACTTACAGCGAGAAATCGCTAGAAATTGCGGTTTATAGATCCAGAAAAATTCCAAGATTCCAAGCGCAAGAAAAACCAAGAACGAAAGTAGTAATCTCCAAGTTTTTGATCCAAAATTCCTTAATACAAATTAATCTAAAATTATCACTCTCCATAATCACCTAAGCTCTCTAAAAAACTATTCAAAAGCTCAGAATGAATCCCCCTTGGCCGTCGCGCACAGCTCCCAGCTTCAGTTGCCCACAATCGCGTAATCGACGGCTAAGAAAATTCTTCCCAAAATGGCCTTGGCATTGCCGACCGAGTAGGTGACTCGGTCGAGCAATGCGCTGCTAGTTCGGTCGCTCGGACCGAGCAGATGAGCTGCTCGACCGAGCACTACAGGGAATCGAGAGAATTCAAAATCGTCGCTCTGCCTACCTGGACCGAGTCGGCACTGCTCGGTCCGAGCAGGGGCCAACTCGGTCACTGAAGAGTTACTCGGGCCGTGTCGCTTTTTTGCTTGAGCTTGAAAATTTTAACATTGCTCGACCGAGCAGCTGAACTGCTTGGCCCGAGTTATCACCGTATCAGCTCCTTTCCTTCAATTGAAGCTGCTCGGTACGAGCATCTGAACTGCTCGACCGAGCAGTTTGAGAAACTATCTCCAGGGCATGCTGAAAGCTCCTCTCTCTCCTCTGCTCTCTCTTCTCCTCCAATGGCCCCAAAAGTATGGTGAACTCCTACTGGGCTCTACCAACGAGCTCACGGGCATGTCGGATGTGTCAATATCCAAGTGGGGTCCCAAATCGCTCTAAAATCCCTGAAAACTAGTAAAACACTACGAAACTCGAATATATTGTCAGAAATGCAATATCGTAGTAAAATGTGGGATTTGGATGCAAAAATGGTATGGGATGCAATGAAATGATGATATGAAAATAGTAGAAAATATGGACACATCAAAATCCCCCAAGCTTACCTCTTACTCGTCCTCGAGGAAGACGAATAATCAGTACGCCGGGAGGAAAACAAAAAGAAATAAGAAAATGAAAAATTGAAAGAAAGGAAAAGTAAAAAGAGAAGGGAATAGAAGTGAGAGGAGAGTGATAAGGGTGATCAGTTAGATCTCAGGCCTAAATAGTGTATTACGATACTCTGAATGATAAACATACATGCTACTGGCAATTTCTAGTTTTACAATTCATATGACTACCATGCAATATAGGCAAAGGATATGGATCTACTAAAATAACGCCATCAAATCATATCAATCTCATGCAATCCCTAGAGTCTAGTATAAAGAAGTTGGCACTGCCCTTTTCAATCACAGATACACAAGGAGCAAATAGAAATCACGCAACATGCAATAGAGAATAGAAAAAGTCATGCCATTCAGTTATTCATTTCGATTCATGAAAAATCTCCAAAACTAAATCATTTCGTAAAGTTTAGATATTATTAAATCTCCCCGTTATGCACCGTCTCCACTCTAATGTCATGCTCACTCATGTGATCGGTTGGTTTACCCCCCCCCCCCCAAGCTTAGCTTGAGGCGTCGCATCTAAGATCATGATATGTAATTTTTTCTTTTTCGTCCCAGTATAAATGATAGCTTCTAATGAAATGATATAAAACGGTATTTATTCATTTTCTTTCTTTTTCTTTTCTTTTTTGCATATGAATATAGGCACATTTTTTTCTTTTTTTTCTTTCTTTTTTTTAATTAGAAGCTATACTTTTTCCTTTTGGGTTTGGGAAGTGAGATGCGGTAAAGATAGCCGTCAAGGTGTAACCAACTGATATGTAGAGATATAAATAGATATATGGAGAAGAAAAATAGTAAGACTCTCGGTTCACTCATAAGAGGGTGCACAACGGTTTGATAAAATAATACCCTAACTAAACTCATAGATAGCATGGATATTTTCATTTCTCTAAATGAACACTGAAAAAGGCATGCAGTAAATAGTACCATAGCAGCAGGCATGCAATCAGAAGTGAATAAGATAAAAACAGATACTCTAAGTGTTCTAGTGATACGTGAACCTAGGTGCATTTTCCAACATAGATCATACTAGATACTAATTCATGCATTCGATTTTCAATTCATTTTAAGCATTAAATCAGACAGATCAGCAATAGAAATGCATGCATATAGATAGTAAAACTGAAATTTACCCTAATAGCATGTCATCGAAAGTGAGCATCGTAAAAACTAATAAGGCCACGAGAGATATCATCATGCAGAACATCCTTAGCAAAATAAAGAGAGAAAGGCGGAGAAAAGAGGAAAATAAAGAAAAAGAGATGCATGCATGGTGAAAATATAAAATATGATGCAAAATGAGAAAAAAGAAAACGACGTGAAAAGACGGTGGAAAATTGAAAGAAAGACTGAAATAAGGAAAGAAAATATAAAAGAAAAAATCAAAAATAAAGCGGTAGCGCTCATCCCCCAAGCTAAGCCTAGCAGTGTCCTCACTGCTAAGAAAACACTCGTGAGCGGGAGATGATGCTAAAGGGGTCGGGTGGGTGGGGGAAGTAAATAAAAACTGTGCAAAAAGGAAATAAAATAAAAACATGACATGATGCAATGCGGAATGTCATATGCTGCATTGGTTGTTCCTCCCCTAAGCTATGTAAGTGTAAGGCCCCGAACAAACAGATGTGCACAAAATGAATAGGGGAGGCAAAAATGGGTAAGGACGACATCAGGCAGAGGCACCACCCTCTGGGGGTGGTGATGGGTCCCTCTACTGTGGACCAGGAGTGGTGGGTGGAGGGTCCGGCTGGAACTCGTGAGGTGGGCTGGTGGTGAGATCAACGGTGGCAGTGGATGGCTCAGTAGAAAGTAATACCAGGGCAAACAGGGGATCTAATGTGACAGCCGACTCTGAAGTGGTAGAAACAGGCTCTGCAGAAGCCTGGGAAGGTGAAGCACTGAGTGGTACAGAGGGGGTCACAGTGTCTGGCCTGGGTGGCGGAGCATGTACAAGGATAACAGGAGGTGGCCACGGTACCAAAGCATGTCTATAATAGAAGTCAGGTCAGACTCGACTCTAGAGTGGTGGGTCGCCGTCGAGTGTACAAAGTCCTCGAATTCCCGCTGTAAGCAGGAAGTCGACTCCTCTAAGGAGGTCAAGCGAGCGTCGGAAGTACGTGAGTCGGGTAGAGGGCGAGGGAAGTGTCTGTGAGTCACCACTCTTATGAATTGGTCTCGTGCAGCTGAGGCACGATGCCTAGCGTGGAAGGTAGGAGAGGGTGAGCTCGAAGGTAAATCAGTTGTGGCAGAAGAAAAGAGATGTTGTTGACATAGAAGAGAAGACAGACGTCGACACGCTATCAGTGAAAATGGCAGCAGATGAGGAGGAAGTGGTGCCAGAAAGTGGAATCTCGTGATCTAAGGATAGAGGAAGTGAAGCTATCAGGTCACTGAGAGGAGGAAGAGTAGGGGCAGGATCGTGCACGTGAGAATCAAGATCTATGGGGTCATCAGTAAAAGGTATATCCGTGCCCTCCGGCACCGATATAGTGGTCAAAGAAATCTGAGTCTCGGGGCAAGAGGTGAAGACAGTCTCCGAGGACTCGACTGTGGTGGAGATGGAGGATACAATGGTGGTGGAAGAAGCGGCTCCAGAAGATGATGGGTGAGCAGGTGGGGCTGGGAGGCGGCAACTAACGCAGCTATGTCATGCAGCTTGAACACCGGGGAGCGTGGATCCCGATCATCGGCTGCTGCCTCGACCGGAGCTTCCGGGGACTCGAATACGTGTATGGCAGGGAGTGGCTCGACTCTAGGAAGCATCCAATCAAGTAGGACAGCTGGGATGTGTGTGAGGTGAGGGGTGGGTAGCACTATATGGGGGATATGGTGGGTGCCTATGAGATATAGCCAGTGACGATCCCCGTATGGTCAGATAATATGCATATGCTCGAGCACGCTGATGGTCAAGCGTGTCGAGCCAACGGGGCGGTGAAGGTCAACTGGGATGTGAATATCAAGCATCCTAGCAAAAATGGTGAAGAAACCACCGTAGCATATGTCGGTGGAGAAATAGGTGGTGGCTGTCTGGTATAAGCGGTGACACAGCCAGTGGGCTGCGTCGGAGAGCATGAACGGTTGTAGGGAGCCATCAGGGTGAAATCGAAGAGGCCGGGTCATACCCATAAGATGGGTAAGCTCAGGGAGGGACATGGTCCCGACCTCAGGTTTGCAGAAAAGGGTGGAAGCTAGGTGCCTCTGAGCGTAATGAAGGTATGGGTGCACGATGCACGATGCCTTCGCTCGACTAGGGCGATACTGTGGAATCCCTGAAATACGCTCCCAAAAATCTCGAACATCAAAAGAGTCAACGTCAAAGTGGGGCAAAAAGGCTGCTCTGGGCTTGGGTATGGCAGGGAAGTGAAAATACTCCCGGATCATGGAAAATGTGATAGTGCAGTCGTGGTCCAGGTGGCGGAAGGTGATGACGTCACCCGCTGGGGTGAGAGCAAGGGAGCTGAGACCCTCGAGTGCTATGTGGGTATATGTGGGAGCATGTACACCAAGGAAACGGTCGAAACCGATCGCTCAGTACAAGTGGTGAACTCCCTGTAGGAGTCCCAGGGATCTAAAGGTGGGGACGTCTATGAACACCATAGGTACGAGATGGCGCTGAGAGAGCCTAAAAAGCGCTCTCGATGTGCGTTGTCTCGGAACGTGATGCCATATGTCAGGAGACGTGTGGGCAGGGCATCCGTGGAGGGTGCGGGATGTGGGGGTGATGAGGTGGAGGCGGTGGATGGTGCTGTGGTGGGGATAGGATCTGTGGTGGGGATAACAGCGGACGTGACAGGTGTGGAGGTGGTGGGGATAGTAGTCGCAGTGGCGGGAGCTGTGGTAGGGGGTGGTAGTGGTAGTGGCGGATGCGGTAGTATGGCAGGCACGACGCTGGGGTCGGGAAGAGGAGCCGCCAGACGACGGCCTCTTCCCACGGATGGTTGGGGTACTGGATCCGTGTGTGCGAACCATCATGTCGCGGGCAGTAGGATGATACGGTGTAAAAAAGTAAATGAAGGAGCGAATGTACCGTATGTGCGAGGGATGCGAATGATGCGAGTGCCCAAAAGATCCCCCAAGCTAGTCCTCACAGCTGGTACTGACGTATTCAGGAAGTATCTGCAAGTAGAAATGATCAAAACATCAGAAAATAGATTGAAATCGGGCGATACAAAGAATTTAGGTTACTCGACCGAGCAGTGTACTGCTCGTTCCGAGTCGTCGTACTCGGTGGGAACTGACCGAGCAGTATCACTGCTCGATCCGTACCCTAGGGCACAGTCGATCGGAGATGGGGGGGTTTGAACGGCGATCCGATGGGAGAGGGAGAGGGGGTGGACGGGGGGGGTTTTAAAGACAGGGGTGGGGTTTTGGGGATAGGCGGCGGCGGCGCCGTCGGCGGCGGCGGTGCCTAAAGAGGGCGAAGGGGGGAAGAGAGGGGAGGGGCGGAGAGATAGAGAAAGAGAAAGAGAGAGGGATATGGCAGTTAACTGGAGTTGGGCGGAGCGATCGACGGCGCCGACGGTGGAGCGGGAGGAGGATGACGTTGGAGGGGGTTTGAACGAGTAGGGAGAGAGAGGGAGCTCGGGGGGGAGAATTAGGAGATAAAAAAATTTTAGGGTTAAATTTTTTTTACTAAAGGTTATTTATTAACGGGCATGAGTTATGAAAACCCAACTCGACTCGGTCCGAGTAGGAGGCTGCTCGACCGAGTCAATCAGCTGCTAAAAAAATCTAAAAATAATTTGTTGCAATATACTCCCTTTGTTGCTCGACCGAGCAGCATGCTGCTAGGTCGAATCACTTCCTACTCGGGCTGAGCCAATAATAATCTGGTCGTGTTGGTAGAGTGATGTTTTCTCCTCAACTTCAAAAGCCTGTACCACTCGACCGAGTAATGAGTTGCTCGGACCGATTCTATTTCTACTCGGACCGAGCAGGAGGCTGCTCGAGCCGTGGAGGAAAAACAATATCTCCCCTCCTTTTCTGTGTCTGCACTGCTCGACCGAGCAGTGAAGCTGCTCAGTCGAGTCTCCTGTTTCCTCTTATTTTTCCTTTTCCTTGGTTTTCTCTCCAAATTCTCGAATCTGATGCTCTCTTCCGTCTTCCGTCTTCCTTCCGTTTATAATGTCGATACGCATACCCCCACTTGTCCATCCTATACAAAAGACGAACTCATCAAATTTTTGTGATTTTTATAGTTTTATCAAAAAACATGAAATAAATAGAAAGAAATGAAAAATAAGAAAATGAAAAAAAAGAAAATCCGAAGTCAAAGAAATTGGGTTGCCTCCTAATAAGCGCTCATTTTCAGTCATGAGCTCGACTCCCTTAGATATATCAGTTGTCATTTGGTGCGCGTGGTGGTCGCACATCATTCTTCGAGGTGATGCAATCCGGCGGCATTTTGGTTTTCGCCTACTTCAAGACTCCCCTCTGAGTAGCATATAGCTTCTGGTTCTTGATGACTCAGTGAACGATTCAGGAATTCTTCATCCAATACCCGGATGTATGCTGTGACCGCTTTATTGTAGGTTGGGTCCCCGTCATCGTCGATGCTTGTCTTCATTGGGTCCTTCATGACCCCCTCGGAAGTAAAATCCTCAATGGCTTCGTCTTCAAGAAGCTCCAAATAACTGGCCTCTTCGAAATAAGCTCGCTCTCTCATCGGCTTCTGCAGCCGAAACTCGGCTTCGATGTTTCCCACATTGAGAGAGGGTCCCTTCTCGGACATCGATGAAAACACCGGCCGTCGCCATGAAGGGGCAACCGAGTATAAGTTGGGAGCTCCCTCCCTCAGGCATATCTATGATAATGAAGTCAACAGGAACACATAATCCTGGGGGTATTTGGAGGATGACGTCCCTTACTATTCCCACAGGGTAGATGATGGAATGATCTACAAGCTGGATGGACATGCTCGTCGGTTCTAGCTCACTTCATGTCTGAAGTCTCTTGAAAATGGAGAGGGATATCAAACTGATGCTAGCCCCCAAGTCAATCAATGCTCTGCTGATAGGCATCCCTCCAATGGAGCACGGTACGGTTAAGCTCCCCGGATCCGGCAGCTTTCGGGGAAGATGATTTTTGATGACGGAGGTGGAATTCTCCAATAGCTTGATTTCTTCAGGTTTTCTCTTTCCTCTGATGAGATCCTTCAAAAATTTAGCGTAGATCAGGATCTCCATGATGGCATCCATGAACGGGATGTTCAGCTTAATTCCCTTTAATAACTCCATGAACTTGGAGTATTTCTTTTTCAATTTGGCTAGGGCTAGCCTCTGTGGGTATGGAGGGGGAGGTCGGGAAGCTTTACTCTTAGATGCATCGCCAGAAGGCGGTGTCGTAGTAGGTGTGACGGGAGGGGCATCCGTTTTCTCCTCAATAATGATAGGCCCTTCAGTGGCCTCTTCTCTATTGCTGTCATCAACAGCTTCTTCAATGGTGACCTTCTCCTTATTTACCACCGGGACCATGACTGGGTCAGTCACCCGTCCTCCACGTGTGGTCACTGAAACCACGTCATTAGCTTGGGCTCTTGGGTTTGTCTCCGGCTGTGAGGGCAACCTCCCCTGATTTTTCAAAAGCTGCAACATTTGACCCCTCAGTTCATCAAGTGAAGAATTTATAGTCTTGAACTGGTTTGAGGTGTCCTGATTGAAGCGGATCTGATCGCTCATGAAAGTCTCCAAGGTGGCTTCAAGACTGGACTTGGGTGGATTTGGCGCATAATTCTGCTGGGGCGGCCGATTGAACTGATAACCCGGCGGTCGGTAGGGCCCAGCTGGCCTAAATCCACCCTGCTGCTGGTCTGCTGCTGCTGAGGAGGAGGTGGTGGTGGTCTCTGAAATTACAGAGGTTGCAGCCCTCCACTTGGGTTTCCATAGGAAAACCCCGGGTGATTCCTAGCAGCTGGATGCTGCCATTGATTCCATCCCTCTCCTTGGACGTATTGTACGGTCTCAGATGTCTCAGCACCATCGTAGTGGGCCTCACTAGCGATATAGCCCTGATCTACATATTCTTTCGCAGGATGATACGATGTACTGGGTGAAGCAGGGATGGAGTCTAGACGCTGCTCAATGCGGACCACTTGTTTGCACAAGGTCTCGATGTGAGAATCCAAGTGGCTAGCGACCTTGACCTCAGGAGTCCAGGTCACAACAGTCCGTTCATCGTTCCATTGCTGAGTGTTGGCTGCCATGTGCTCCAACAAGTCTATAGCCTCCTTAGGAGACTTATCAAGTAGGGCGCCTTACGCCGCAGCATCGATGATCATCTTGGTGCTAGTCTGGAGCTGGTTGTAAAAGCTCTGCACCAAATCCCAGGGCTGGATCCCATAATGAGGACACTGATGTTGGATGTCATTGAACCTCTCCCATGCCTTGTAAAGTGACTCCTATGGGAGCTGCTTGAAGTTAGAAATCGCTCCACGGATCTGCACTGTCTTCGAGGGTGGATAAAACTTATCCACAAATGCAAGCGCAAGCTTCTCCCAGGTGGTGAAATGGTTGGGAGGGTGGGCCCGGAGCCAATATGAGGCTTTATCCCTCAAAGTGAATGGGAAAAACCGCAGCTTCACAACATCATCACTAACGTCCTTTGCCTTAAACGTATCACACTTTGCCATGAAGGTGTCAATGTGATGGTTGGGATTCTCATGTGGATGCCCGTGGAAGGGATCCTGCTGCATCAGATTAATCAACCCCGTCTTTAGCTCGAAGCTTGCTGCCGCCAGTTGCGGTCTAAGAATGGAGGAGTTGTTCCCAAACGTTGGTTTCATGTGGTCCCTGATGGACCCGGTGCGAGGAGGAGGAGGAGGAGGATTGTTTTCCACCATCTGAGCGGAGGGATATGAACTTCTACTAGAGACTCTCAAAGCCCTGGCTGTCTTCTCGATCTCAGGATCAAATAATAATTCTCTAGTAGACCCCTTGTAGCGAGTGTTCATGCACCAACAAAACTCAAATAAATACCGTTAGTGGCACGGAAATAAATAAAAAGAATAAAAATGATGGAAAGGTGAGAAATGATTAGATTGCTAGCAAACTTCAGAAAATATAGAAAATAAACTGAGGTAAACACTATTGCCGTCCCCGGCAATGGCGCCAAAAACTTGACGCACCTAAAACCTACACCTAGATTCCACCTGGCGGTGTCACGATCGCCAGACGTAGTTTGGCCCCTAGGCTTCAATTCCGGGCTCAATCCGTAAGTAGACAGTGTCGAGTTATAGTATAGATGATATCAAATCCCACAGGGACGGTGATAGTGTCAATGGATTCTCAGTTTATTTCTAAGTCTCGAAGTGAGATAGCTATCGGGGTGAAAGATTTGGTTGGGGTGTTGTTGTTGTAATACTAATAAAAGAGACTAGGGAGTTAGAGATCACCACTAAGATCATTGGGGGTCAACGTTGGAATAGGATCCTTGCATTGCATTAGGGCTAGGGATTAATCCCCCAATTCGTACCACTCTCGTGGGTTAGAATTGCGGGATATTTCGATGGCTCTCGTTGACGCAATGGCAGTAGCCGTCAACGTAGCAGTATAGTTCATCGATGGATCTCCTCAAGACGCGAGCCAAGCATGGTCACGAGCCTTGGTTGGATCCACCGATTTCCCTATTCGAATCCCTAGATACCCCTTAAGCACATCAATTTCACAGACTGTGGGCATGATCTCAGTACGGGTTATCTATGGATTCGGTAGGATCGACCGAAATACTCCCATAAGTCCCCAATTCAATGTAGGGATCCGGATCTACATCTTCCCCCTAGGATCCTAGGGCTAGCCCATCAACCCTAGAAAGAATCTACTCACACATAGCGATAGTAATGGATAAAAACATCATTCTCAGAGACGAAAACATTATAGCAATCAAAAGAATAGGGATAAAAGACTTACAGCGAGAAATCGATAGAAATTGCGGTTTATAGATCCAGAAAAATTCCAAGATTCCAAGCGTAAGAAAAACCAAAACGAAAGTAGTAATCTCCAAGTTTTTGATCCAAAATTCCTTAATACAAATTAATCTAAAATTAGCACTCTCCATAATCACATAAGCTCTCTAAAAAACTATTCAAAAGCTCAGAATGAATCCCCCTTGGCTGTCGCGCACATCTCCCAGCTTCAGTCGACCACAATCGCGCAATCGACGGCTCAGAAAATTCTTCCCAAAAATGGCATTGGCATTGTCGACCGCGTAGGTGACTCGGTCGAGCAATGCGTTGCTCGTTTGGTCACTTGGACCGAGCAGATGAGCTGCTCGACCGAGCACTACAGGGAATCGAGAGAATTCAAAACCGTCGCTCTGCCTACCCGGACCGAGTCAGCACTGCTCGGTCGGAGCAGGGGCCAACTCGGTCACTGAAGAGTTGATCGGGCCGTGTCGCTTCTTTGCTTGAGCTTGGAAATTTTAACGTTGCTCGACCGAGCAACTGAACTGCTCTGCCCGAGTGATCATCGTATCAGCTCCTTTCCTTCAATTGAAGCTGCTCGGTCCGAGCATCTGAACTGCCCGACCGAGCAGTCTGGGAAACTATCTCCAGGGCCTGCTGAAAGCTCCTCTCTTTCCTCTGCTCTCTCTCTTCTCCTCCAATGGCCCCAAAAGTATGGTGAACTCCTACTGGGCTCCACCAACAAGCTCACGAGCATGTCGGATGTGTCCATACCCAAGTGGGGTCCCAAATCGCTCCAAAATCCCTGAAAACTAGTAAAACACTATGAAACTCGAATAAATCGTCAGAAATGCAATATCGTAGTAAAATGTGGTATATAGATGCGAAAATGGTATGGGATGCAATGAAATGATAATATGAAAATAGTAGAAAATATGGACACATCAAGCAGCTGCTCGGTCGAGCAGAGGCAAGCGCAGAAGAATGGAGCTGATATGGGATCGCTCGGACCGAGCAGTGCATCTGCTCGGTCGAGCAACCTTTCATCCTAAGATCGACTCATCCATCGCACGGCCCGAGCAGATCTTCAGCGACCGAGTCAGCTATCTGCTCGGACCGAGCAAAGCTGACTCGGCCCGTGCAAACAGGGCAAAGTTTTTGAAGTTTTTGATTCCCTATCAAGCTCGATCGAGCGGTTTAGCTGCTCGGTTTGAGCGACCGACCGAGCAACGCATTGCTCGACCGAGTCACCTATTCGATCAAGAAAGCTGAGGCCATTTTTGAAAATGTTTTATAATGCAGCTGTTGCGCGATCTGAGGGGAGTGATGTCGGGGAGCGAGACGTCGATCCGGGGGGGGGATTCATTTTCTGATTTTTTGAATACTTTTTGGAGAGCGGAGCTTAGGAGAATTCTTGTTAGTGTTTAGATTTATCTTTGTTGAAGAATATTGGATCGAAACTTTCAGATTGTTAATTTGGTTCTCTATCGTTCTTGCGCTTGGGAATCTGGAATTTTCTTTGGATCGATAAATTGAAATTTTTATCTATTTCTCGCTGTAAGTCTTTTATTTCTATTCCATCGATTTGTTATGATGTCTTCGTCTCTAAAAGTTGCGTTTCTATTTGTGAATATTGCTATGAGTGAGTAGATCTTTCTAGGGTTGATGGGTTAGCCCTAATATCCTATGGGGAAGACGTAGATCTGGATTTTTCGTTGAATTAGAGATTTAGGAAAGTATTTCGGTCGATCATACCGAATCGCTAGATAACCCGTACTGAGATCATGTCCACGGTCTGTGAAATTGATGTGCTTAAGGGGTATCTTTGGGATTCGAATAGGGAAATCGGTGGATCCAACCAAGGCTCGTGACCATGCCCGGCTCTTGCCTTGAGGGGATCCATCGACGAACTATACTGCTACGTTGATGGCTACCACCATTGCGTCAACGAGAGCTACCGAAATACCTCACAATTCTAACCCACGAGAGTGGTACGAATTGTGAGATTAATTCCCTAACCCTAATGCAATGTAAGGATTCTATTCCAACGTCGATCCCTGACGATCTTAGCAGTGATCCCTAATGCCCTAGTCCTTTTTATTAGTAAAACAACAACAACACCCCAACCAATTTCTCCAACCCTATAGCTATCTTACTTCGATATTTAGAAGTGAACTGAGAATCCAATTACGCTATCACCATCCCTGTGGGATTCGATATCATTTATACTACAACTTGACACCGTCTGCTTGCGGATCGAGCCCGGGATTGAAACCTAGGAGCCATACCATGCCTGGCGATCGTGACACCGCTGGGTGAAAACTAGGTGTAGGTTTCAGGTGCGTCAAGTTTTTGGCGCCATTGTCGGGGACGGCAATAGTGTTTATCTCAGTTTATTTTTATTTTTGAGAAGTTTGCTAGCACTCTAATCATTCCTCACCTCTCCACCCTTTTTATTCTCTTTCTATTTTTTCTGCCTTGCTACTAACATCTCCTTCCAGCTAGCAATTATTTCATGACCAGTCAGACATAATGGAGATGGTGATGCAAGTACAGTGGACATGTGAATCTGACAATGACTCAGACGAGTTCAGCTTCTCTCCTTATCATTTACATGGTCTTCAGGATTCGCGCATGGACAAATCCATGATTGAATGCACAGCCAGAGAACTGATTGACGCAATTCGATTTATTGGCTCGGGAACCTATGTTGCAGGTAACGCAAATCAGCAATTGGTCATGGATCATATAATGAACAAGATTTTTTATGCAGGTACCATTGAGGGCGACATTCAGATAAGCTTGGATGAGGACGTAATGTACATCCAGACCATTGAGGCCTTACCTGTTGATGCAAGCTGGAGAGAGACTCGTCAATTGGAGCCATTGGACGATTCTCAATTATTGGATACAATAGATAGCGTGGTAGCTGATGTATGGGCCCATGGCCTAGTTGAATTCCCTACAGACGACCCAGTTACACAAGAGCTCTCAGTTTTTATTGCGAATACTTTCCACAATGCGGATGCCTTGGATGGTGTCCCCGTCGCTGATGGAATCTATGTGCGGTACGAGAGAGACACACTACGTTTCTACAACGATAGCCTCCCAGAAATTTCAGCATGTGAAGAATATGCCTATGAGGAGTGTACAGATCCCTCACCATCGCAAAACTACATCGACCCGGGAAGTCCTTCAAATTATATGTTTGATAGTGAATGCGTACCTGAACACATTGCCTCTGTTGACAGATGCACTATGGAGACGGAATCTGCGGACGTTTGCCATGACATACCATCATCTTCCTGCTCTTCTTATGAATCTGCCTGCGAAGAGTTTTCACCTTCCAAACCAGGAATTGAGGACGCGTCTTTCTCACAAATGAGAGATGGCAGGGGTACATCGCCCCCTCAGGTAGAACTGAAACCTATTCCTGCCAATTTGAAATATGCTTTCTTGGGTGAAAATTCCACATACCCTGTTATCGTCAATGCGGCTCTCACCGAGCCCCAGCTAGAAAGCCTCCTAAAAATCCTTAGATCCCACAGAAAAGTAATATGGTACAACATCGCTAACCTGAAGGGTATCAGCGAAACCATATGCACCCATAGAATTCATCTTGAGGATAAAGACGCCACCTCCATTGAGCCTCAAAGGCGATTGAATCCCAACATGAAAGAGGTAGTGAAATAGGAGGTCTTGAAGCTTTTAAAGGCTGACATTATTTATCCCACTCCGATAGTAAATGGGTTAGCCCCGTGCAGGTTGTCCCTAAGAAAGGGGGCATGACGGTTGTTAAGAACGAAAAAAATGAGCTAATATCTACTAGGACCGTCACTGGTTGGCGTATGTGTATAGACTATAGGAAACTAAATAAGGCCACCAAAAAAGACCACTATCATCTACCCTTCATTGACCAAATGCTTAAGCGCCTAGCCAAGCACAAATACTTCTGTTACCTAGATAGATACTCAGGATTCTTCCAAATCCCATTGCATCAGGAAGACCAATAAAAAAACGACGTTCACATGCCCATATGGCACATTCGCTTATAGAAGAATGCCGTTTGGGCTATGTAATGTACCTGTCACATTCCAGAGGTGCATGTCGTCTATCTTTTCTGATTTCATTGAAAATATAATGGAAGTCTTCATGGACGATTTTTTTGTTTATGGCACTGAGTTCGATGATTGTCTAACCAACTTATCCAAAGTCCTAGAACGATGTCAAGACAATAATCTAACCCTAATTTGGGAAGAGTGTCATTATATGGTGATAGAAGGGGTTATGCTTGGCCACGTCACCTCCAAGGGAATTGAGGTCGACAAAGCCAAGGGCGAGGTTATTAAGAGTATACCACCTCCCACTAACCTTAAAGGCATCCGTGGTTTCCTAGGGCATGCAGGTTTCTATCACCGCTTTATAAAGGATTTTTCTAATATTGCTTGCCCTCTTACGGAGCTCCTTTCTAAGGACACTCCTTTTGTGTTTACTGACACCTGTTTGCTAGTTTTTAACATGTTAAATGAAACCCTCATCTCAGTCCCAATTATACAGCCACCAGATTGGAATCTACCATTTGAACTTATGTGTGACGCTAGTGACCAGGCAGTGGGGGTTATTCTTGGCCAAAGAAAGGAAGGAAAGCTTCATGCTATATACTATGCCAGCAAGACCTTGGATGATGCCCAAAGGAACTACACCACTACAGAGAAGGAGCTGCTAGCCGTAGTTTATTCTATCGAGAAGTTCAGATCTTACCTCCTGGGGTCCAAGGTGATTATCCATACGGATCACGCGGCGTTGAAATTATAGGAAAATATATGCCCATGAGGCAATTTATCTTGATTATACGTCTTGTTCTTACCGTACATGGTACGTATTATTCTAAGTATAAAATCATTTGTATTAATATACTTAGATAATATCCATAGACTTATAGTTAGGTCCTTACCTATCTAGATGAGATCTCGATTATGAGTAAGTAAGAGACCGAATAGAAACGTAAGTCTAAAACAGTTCGTGATCATAGATGTGTCGAAAACTGGATATCGACACATCGGATAGATCACTGTGTCTTCGTCTTACCTTCGGGTAATGATGATCTCATAGTCGTTCGACTTGCTGAAGTCGGAGACGAGACACAGGTGCTCATTGGAGAATGAGTTCACTGAACGACCAGGTTAGAGTTATTAAATGGTTAACTTTAATGATCTGTCTTTAATAACTCTAGGGTGATGATAGGTTAGTTGATCCTTAAGACCTGAAGTCATCTGTACAAACCTGTGAGCGGACGGTATAGCTTAGACCCATGATCTAGCTTCGAGGACCAGTCCTGATGAAAGATCTTAGGTTGGGCTGCACCTGAAGCTCCCAAGGTGAGTAAGTGACTAAGATGGGATTCGTCACTTCCATTAAAGGGAAGTTAGTGTTACAGGCTCAGTACGGTCTTTATGTTAATCCTCGGCCGGGGTACATTGTAAGTAGTACAACATGTATACAATAAAGACCGCCGTATACTGACCAATGTTGTCTAATAGGGTTGACAGAAAACCATACCCTAGGCCAACAATAACACAGTCTTGACGAAGGGATTTTAGCTAACGGAATTCATCACTGACACAGCCAATGCAAACCCTATGATACTTTTGTCAAGGGTCGATCACGTTATGATGACTCTGAAACAGGGACGACAGCTACTGCTCGTAGTGACCGTCGTCTAGGGGTTTCGAGCCCCAACCTGTAGTAAGGTCAGGCTGTATGGTCTCACACCGAGGAGTGTTCATGTCTTAGTAATAGGAATATAGAAAAGAGAGAAATATCATTTGATGATATTAAACATTCACAAAGCGGTTGTGAATATTAGTCGCATTAGCAATAGGGACACAACGTTGCATTAGATGCTAACTTTGACTAAACGTGTTGTAAATTAGTTACGACGAATTTAGTAGGAACAAACTTGTTGGAAAGGGTTACCTGAATGACGGGATCGTCCCGGTCTAAACACAGGTTCAAACCGTGTCCAAATCGGAGCTCAAACGAGTCCAGAAACGCAGAAATAGTTCAAGGAGAAGTGGGTTAGACCCACTGGGCCAAAAGGCCCATGTGCAAAGGCGAAACGGGCGCACCCCCGCTGCACAGCGGGCGCGGCCCGCTGCAGCAGCGGGCGGGCGCCCACTGCATAAGCGGGCTCGACCCGCTGCACAGCGGGCCAGCGCCCGCTGATGCAGCGGGCGGGCGGCCCGCCCTTGCTCCCTTGGGCGGGCGCGCCCGCTAAGCCTAGCGGGCGCGCCCACAACTTAAGTCAAATTAGGGTTTTTGAAACCCCTAATGACGGCTACAAATTTTGAGAAATTGCTAAACTTTGAGCAATTGTTTGAGGGGTCAAACGAAGTCAAAATTCGTCGCCGTCAGTTCCTACGCGTTCACCATTCCAAGCTCTTCTGATTGATAGCTTGTTTGGTGTCTGAAGTTTAGTATACGAGGAGAATTAATTAGTTAAAGTTTGGCTTTGTGAAAGGCTAACTTTAAAGTTGAAATTAAGCCAAATGGCTTAATTGAATTTTCTCTTCATAGGGATTGTCCCACATTGCCCGCAACGAGAGGATGAGTGCTCACTCCCTATATAAATAGGGGTGCACTCTCCTCGTTGAAAAACACACCAATCAACGATCGAGTAGCTCCAGATTTTTAGAGCAAGCTCGATCGGCGACTAAATCTCTCTCTCTATTTTCCTATTCTCCGGAGTAGTCCTAGCACGACTACGAAGGGGGTTTGGATCTGATCCGGATGTCTAAGACGCGGGTTTCTTCTCAAGTGAAACTTTCTACCACGTGTGATCGGCTCCGAGGCGAAAGCAGCTCGGGCGGATCGGTGCGAGGGTGCGAGGCGGCTCAGGCAGATCGGGTCAACGCGGCTCGGCTACGAGGAGCTTCTCAAGACGGTGCGGTACATCTTGCCTGCCCCAGGGTCAAGATTCCAGGTATGTGGTTAAGCGTTTTCTAGTGTAGTTTTAATTAATCGCTTCAGTGTAGATCCTTCTTGGGGTGGTCAGACCCACTCCAAGTCGGCATAGATCGGGCTAGGTTCTGGCTCCCCAGAGCCTAGCTAAATAGTTTGCTAGTGTAGAAATTTGATTTCTGGTTTTTCCGCTGCGCTTTTGTGCCTCCGTGGTCCGTCCGACTTAGGACGGATACGGATCCGAGCTCTGGGGGTCCGCCAAAACCCCAACAGAAATACCTACTAAGTAAGAAGGATGCTAAACCGCGTCTGATACGGTGGATCCTCCTGCTCCAAGAATTTGATATTGAGATCAAGGACAAGAAGAGAGCAGAGAATGTAGTAGCAGACCACTTGTCGCAGTTAATCCAAAGGCACGGGGATGACAGCTTACCGATTGACGATTCTTTCACTGGCAAACAGTTATTTGCAGCGAATTCCTCTGAAGCCCCCTAGTACGCTGATATAGTGAACTACCTGGTGAGCGGTATAGTCCCCCACGGGTTGGCAACCTATTCGAGGAGAAATTTCCTACATGATTCCAAGAGCTACTTCTGGGACGACCCGTACCTGTTCAGGACATGCACCGATGGGATCATCAGACAATGTATCCTAAAGGAAGAAGCAACCTCCATCATATTGGATTGCCACGATCAACCATGTGGGGGACACACAGCTGTCACCAAAACCACGACAAAAATCCTCCAAAGTGGTTTCTACTGGCCCACTATATTTAGAGATGCAAACGAATACATAAGGAAATGCGATAGATACCAGAGGACGGGGAATATCACGAAGCAGAATAAAACACCCCTTCATGGCATCTTGGAGATAGAGCTATTTGACTATTGGGACGTCGACTTCATGGGACCTTTTCTATCGAGTAACGGCAATAAGTACATCTTGGTCGCTGTTGATTACGTCTCGAAGTGGGTGGAAGCCAAGGCCACCCCGACAAACGACGTGAGGATAGTAGCCAAGTTTTTCAAGAACACCATCTTTTCTCGTTTCGGAGTCCCCCGGACAATCATAAGTGATGGAGGGAGCCATTTCATCGAGAAGAAGTTCGAGGCAATGCTGAAAAAATATGGAGTTCATCATAGAGTCGCTCTCGCCTACCACCCTCAGACTAGTGGCCAAGTAGAGGTATCAAACATGGAAATCAAAAGCATCCTGGAGAAGACAGTTAGCGCCTCGAGGAAGGATTGGTCACACTAGTTAGGCGACGCCCTTTGGGCATATCGCACAGCCTTCAAAACTCCTATCGGCACAACCCCATATAGATTGGTGTATGGAAAAGCTTGCCACCTTCCGGTAGAGCTGGAACACACAGTGTACTGGGCAATAAAGAAGATGAATTTTGACTACTTAAGTGCCTCCACGAGACGAGCCTTACACAGCAATGAGTTGGATGAAATTCGGTGACATGCTTACGAGAATGCAAGGATATATAAGGAGAGAACCAAGGCTTATCGTGATAAGAACATCACGGTGGTTCGCCATGATGTTGGTGACCAGGTACTCCTATACAATTCAAGATTGCGTCTCTTCCCCGGGAAATTGAAGTCGATGTGGTCGGGCCCTTACAAGATAGTAAGCTTATCTCCAGGAGGTGCCGTTGAGCTCGAAGGAAGAAATGGAAATTTCAAGGTAAACGGGGAGAGGATTAAGATGTACAGAGCAGGAGAACCAATAGGAAAAGAGGAGACATACTTCCTCGAAGGATCCTCTGCGGACTTTTGAAAAACTTGAGGGAGTCGGGCTCATGACTCAAAACGAGCGCTTATTGGGAGGCAACCCAATTTCTTATATCTTTGATTATCTTTTTCAATTTTTGGTTTTTATTTCATGTAAAATCATAAAACTACAAAAATTTGATGAGTTCTTCCTCTTTGCAGGTTGAACACGAGGGGGGCATGCGTATCGACTTTATAAACGGAAGGAAGCTAGAGGAGAGCAGCAGATTCGAATATTTGGAGAGAAAAGCCAAAGAAAAGGGGCAGAAAGAAGACAGGTGACTCGACCGAGCAGGCATTCTGCTCGGTTGAGCGGTGCAGACACAAAAAATCATCATCGGCTCATTCCGAGCAGGCATCAACAGCTCGGTCCGAGCAGGCATAGACTCGATCGAGCAATCGGCTACTCGATCGGATTGCACAGGATCATGGATAATTGGAGAAATCTTCACTCTGTCTACACGGCCCGAGCGATATCAGCTCGGCCCGAGCAGTAGACGACTCGACCGAGCAGCCTAATGCTCGGTCGAGTATGACAGGTTTTTTGAAATGTGGGAAAAATGATATTCTGTCTGCACTGCCCGAGCGGTATTAGCTCGGCCCGAGCGGTTCCCATTCTGACCAAGTAACCTTCTGCTCGGACGAGTAGGCTAAAAGGGGTATTCGAATTTTTATCCTCGTTCAGCTTGCAGCTTGCTTGACCGAGCAATCACATTGCTCGACCTGAGCCGGCTGTAGTTAATCTTGAGGCCTACTTTTCTTTTTCGGGTTCAAGACGTTTATTAAACCCCCACCTACCTATTAACCCTTTCGCTTAAACGCCTTACTCTAATCACCCCCGAGCCACCCACTTCTACTCGGCCCTGTCGACAACCCGAAGCCACCTCCGCCCGCCCCTCCAGTACGTTCGGTCACCTTCTCTATCTCTCCACCCCTCCCTATATCCCTCTCTCTTCTTCCCCCCCCCCCCCCCCTGTCCTCCTTCCCCATCGTCGACAGCCACCGACAGCACCACCGCCACCGACGGTGCTGCCCAACCTCTCACCCTAAAGCCCCCACCCCCCGACTGACTCTTTCTCTCATCGGATCTCACACACCCCTCCCCCCGCACCCACTGCCGGTCCCCCAGACCCGCTCCCCTGCTCGATCGAGCACCTTCGGTGCTCGATCGAACAACCATCACCTCTTACCGACCCACCCTACCAGCAGACCGAGCACGCTAGTGCTCGATGAAAAATTTCCCATTGAACAGCATTACTCGGACCGAGCAGTGCATCTGCTCGGTCGAGCACCCCAAATTCTGAATTCCCTATCTTTATTCTCATTTTTCCTGACGTTTTGATTGTTTCTATTTCAGGTACTCTACACCTACGTCAGCACCTACTACAGGGACCAGCTTGGGGGAGCTCTTCGCATTTGTAGCACTCATAGTTGGTACATTCGTTCCCTATTTGCTTTACACACTGCCGCACTATTTAATACCGCTTGCACAATGCCTCCACGCCGTGCTAGACCCACCAAAACCGGCGCATCAAACCATAGGCCTACTCGACGTACCCGACGTACACGCTCGCCCACTCAAACCAACACTGTTGGCGACTCATCCACCACTCCCCCTATGCCATCCACCGCCCAACTTCCCCCTGTGCCTCTTTATATCGGTGACGCAGAATATGAGGTTACCTTCCGTGACGCTGACCAGGGCGACCAGTTTACCGCCATGCTCCTACTCTTATGCCATGGGGGCGCCATTACTCAACAGTCAGTCACACGTGAGCTACCTTTTCTTCAGAGCCTAGTTCGTCACTGGCGAACTGACCCACCTACTGAGTTCCAGCCAGATGCTTCCACACTACCTGGTCCATAGCAGTGGGACCCATCACCACCCCCAGAGGGTGGTGTCGCTGCTTGATGTCGTCCGTACCCAATTTTTGCCTCCCTCACTTATTATTGAACACATCTGTCTGTTTGGGGCCCTGCACTTATATAGCTTGGGGGAGGACCCATGCATCATTGACATTCAGCATTGCATCATGTCATGTTTTACTTTCTTTCTGCACAGTTTTTGTTTTTATATTCCCCCACCTCATTTAGCATCATCTCCCACCTACTAGCGTTTTCTTAGCAGTGAGGACACTGCTAGGTTTAGCTTGGGGGATGAGCGCTACCGCTTTATTTTTCATTTTCCACATTTTCTTCCTTATTTCAGTTTTTATTTTACATTTTCACCCCTTTTCCACGTCTTTTTATTTTTCCTCATTCTGCATCATATTTTCTGCTTTTTACCATGCATGCATCTCTTTTTCTTCATTTTCTTATTTTCTCCGCTTTTTCTCTTTTTATGCTAAGGATGGTCCGCATGATGATACCTCTCGTAGCCTTAGTAGTTATTCACAATGCTTGCTATCTGTTGACATGCTATTAGGGTAATTTCAGTTTTACTATTTATATGCGTGCATTTCTTTGCTGATCAATCTGATTTAATGATTGAAATGAATTGAAAATCGATTACATGAGTTAGTATCTACTATGCATTAAGTTGGGTAATGCACCTAGGTTCACGCATCACTAGAACACTTGGAGCATCTGCTTTATATCTTATTCACTTCTGTTTGCATGCTTGCTTTCATTGTGCCTATTACTGCATGCTTTTTCAGTATTCATATAGAGTAATGAAAATATCCATGCTATTTATGAGTTTAGTTAGGGTATTATTATATCAAACCGTTGTGCACCTCTTATGAGTGAATCGAGAGATATACTATTTTCCTTCTCCACATCTATATTATAAAAGAGGGATGTTATCAAGAGAAATTGGATAAGAGATATTGGACAAGAGAAATTGGATAAGAGATATCTATATTATAAAAGAGGGATGTTATCAAGAGAAATTGGATAAGAGATATTGGACATGAGAAATTGGATAAGAGATATATATATTATAAAAGAGGGATGTTATCAAGAGAAATAGGATAAGAGATATTGGACAAGAGAAATTGGAAAAGAGATATCTATATTATAAGAGAGGGATGTTATCAAGAGAAATTGGATAAGAGATATCTATATTATAAAAGAGTGATGTTATCCAGAGAAATTGGATAAGAGATATTGGACAAGAGAAATTGGATAAGAAATATCTATAATATAAAAGAGTGATGTTAGCAAGAGAAATTGGATAAGAGATTTTGGACAACAGAAATTGGATAAGAGATATCTATATTATAAAAGAGGGATGTTATCAAGAGAAATTGGATAAGAGATATTGGACAAGAGAAATTGGATAAGAGATATCTATATTATAAAAGAGGGATGTTATCAAGAGAAATTGGATAAGAGATTTTGGACAAGAAAAATTGGATAAGAGATATCTATCTTATAAAAGAAGGATGTTATCAAGAGAAATTGGATAAGAGATATTGGACAAGAGAAATTGGATAAGAGATATCTATATTATAAGACAGGGATGTAATCAAGACAAAATTGGATAAGAGATATCTATATTATAAAAGAGGGATGTCATCAAGAGAAATTGGATAAGAGATATTGGACAAGAGAAATTGGATAAGATATATCTATATTATAAAAGAGGGATGTTATCAAGAGAAATTGGATAAGAGATATTGGACATGAGAAATTGGATAAGAGATATCTATATTATAAAAGAGGGATGTTATCAAAAGAAATTGGATAAGAGATATTTGACAAGATAAATTGGATAAGAGATATCTATATTATAAAAGAGGAATGTTATCAAGAGAAATTGGATAAGAGATATTGGACAAGAGAAATTGGATAAGAGATATCTATATTATAAGAGAGGGATGTTATCAAGAGAAATTGGATAAGTGATATTGGACAAGAGAAATTGGATAAGAGATATCTATATTATAAGAGAGGGATGTTATCAAGAGAAATTGGATAAGAGACATCTATATTAAAAAAGAGGGATGTTATCAAGAGATATTGGATAAGAGATATTGGACAAGAGAAATTGGATAAGCGATATCTATATTATAAAAGAGGGATGTTATCAAGAGAAATTGGATAAGAGATATTGGACAAGAGAAATTGGATAAGAGATATCTATACTATAAAAGAGGGATGTTATCAAGAGAAATTGGATAAGAGATATTGGACAAGAGATATTGGAGAAGAGATATCTATATTATAAAAGAGGGATGTTATCAAGAGAAATTGGATAAGAGATATCTATATTATAAGAGAGGGATGTTATCAAGAGAAATTGGATAAGAGATATTGGACAAGAGAAATTGGATAAGAGAAATCTATATTATAAGAGCGGGATGTTATCAAGAGAAATTGGATAAGAGATATCTATATTATAAAAGAGGGATGTTATCAAGAGAAATTGGATAAGAGATATTGGACAAGAGAAATTGGATAAGAGATATCTATATTATAAAAGAGGGATGTTATCAAGAGAAATTGGATAAGAGATATCTATATTATAAAAGAGGGATGTTATCAAGAGAAATTGGATAAGAGATATTGGACAAGAGAAATTGGATAAGAGATATTTATATTATAAAAGAGGGATGTTATCAAGAGAAATTGGATAAAAGATATTGGACATGAGAAATTGGATAAGAGATATCTATATTATAAATGAGGGATGTTATCAAGAGAAATTGGATGAGAGATATTTGACAAGATAAATAGGATAAGACATATCTATATTATAAAAGAGGGATGTTATCAAGAGAAATTGGATAAGAGATATTGGACAAGAGATATTGGATAAGAGATATCTATATTATAAAAGAGGGATGTTATCAAGAGAAATTGGATAAGAGATATTGGACAAGAGAAATT
>JAULAV010004419.1:0-26935 GCA_030789695.1 Scilla litardierei
TCGCGTTCCGAATATTTTCCGTATTACGTATTGCTAACAAGGGCCTGGAGGCTTTTCTGTGATGTTGAATACCTTGTGGACAACTGTGGGATTGGTATTTTTATCCGTCTCATATTATTATTATTATTATTGTTTCGTTTGCAATTACAGGGACCTGCTTATACTAAGTTGACGCTCATCGGGTTTGGGGCTTCACCGCTCCACTCCCGTGCGGACCTTTTTACGTCTCGCCCCCATTTTAGGGAAGCGGGTCGTGACAGGTTTTAGTGGTGGCCCATGCAGGTCCTTCTGTAACTGCAATTATCGGAATAACGATAATAATACGAATTGTCCAACAAATAAGTTCGACATCTGAGCCCTAAGCTATGAGTCTAATTGTTTCGTTTTCTGCGTCATTAGATGGCAGGAAGGCGAATCACCCGTGGTGGTGGTAGTGGTGCGCCCCCTCATGATGAGGAGCCTGAGCGGGAGCCCACTAACGGAGAGATGATGCGGATGATGTTGCAGATGATGCAGGTTCAGCAGGGTGTGCTTCTGCAGGTGCAGAATGCTCCGGTGACTCGAGCTGCTCGGGTGGTGTAAGCCCCTCACCCTGAGCCCGGGGCGAAGCAGTTCAGAGAGCTGGGTCCTGCATATTTTGATGGGACCGAAGGTCCACTAGCTGCTGATGAATGGATGAGGAATATCGAGGACAATCTGAAGATGTCCAAGGTCAACGAAGTTAGTTGGGTTAACTTGGCGAAGCGCCAGCTGAAGGATAATGCTCGGAATTGGTGGGATGCTGAAGAGAAGATGTTGGTGGAGCCGATCGTCTGGGCTACCTTCAAGGCCAGATTTGATGGTGAGTTCTTCCCGAAGGCTGCCAGAGAAGAGATGCTGCAGCGTTTTATTGATCTGAAGCAGGGGAACTCGTCGGTGGACATGTACCACCAGGAGTTCATGAGGCTGAGTCGGTTTGCGCCGAAGATGGTGTAGGACGCTGAGGGGAGAGCTCAGAGGTTCCTGCAGGGACTTGCTTCGGAGCTCCAGAGCTTTGTGACCTCTTCTGACCGGGAATCTTATCAGAAGGTTTTGGTAGTGGCCAAGAGGCAGGAGCTGCTCGTGAACCCGAGGAAGGGGTCTATTGTTGGTGCTGGGAAGAGGCCTTTGGAACAGGCGAGAGCTGTGGTTAGGTCTGGATTCAGGCCGAACCCGCCTATTCAGTTTAAGAGGCCAGGAGGGCCTGTTCGGAGGACTTGCCATTTCTGTGGCAAGGAGGGCCATATCAAGGAATCGTGTAGGAAGTTCTTGGGGCAATGTATTCTCTGTGGAGATCCCGCCCATGCTATCAGGGAGTGCCCGAGGTTGAAGCAACCTTGGAGGACACCTATTGCTGCCTCGCCGTTGCAGCAGAGAGCCCCGGTGCCCGCTGGTCGTGGGGTGCCCCTCGTTCCGCAGAGGCAGGCGTTTCAGCAGGCCGCTCCGCCGAGGAGGCAGGCATTTCTGATGACTGAGGAGGAGGTTTTGGCCATGGATGAGGTCATTGCAGGTAACTTCCAATCTAGTTGTTCCTTCCCTAATTAATTGATTGTTAAATTATGTTGGTTGCTTGTGTATGAATGTTGCTAGAGTAAGATTTGATTGATTAGACTATTTGTTAGGTGTGGTTTTGGTTTGCACGTTCCCTGCCCGAGTCCTCTTTGACTCAGGTGCGTCGATGTGCATTTTGGCCCAGAGCTTCGTGGAGAAGCATTCCTTGTCGACGTCCCCTCTCTCTAAGAGTTGGAACATCGTTACAGGGAATGGAGTAGTCACGGTGCATCATGGATGCAGTCCTTGCTCTGTGGTGGTTTGTGGACATGAGCTTTATGCTGATTTTATTGTCCACAACATCACCAACTACGATGCGGTCTTTGGGATGGATTGGCTTGCGAGCTTCTATGCTACGATCGACTGCAGGAGGAAGAAGGTGGTGTTCGAGATTCCCGGACATCCAGTGTTTGAGTTCAATCGTGGTAGCAGTTCGCTTGGTCCTGTCAGATTTTGGGCCAGGCCGGTGGAGGCTGTGGCTATGCAGATGGAGCTGGAGTGGCCAGCTGTGGTGCGTGATTTTGGTGACGTCTTCCCCGAGGAGATGTCTGGTTTGCCGCCTGATCGAGCTCTGGAATTTTCTATCGATCTTGTTCCAGGTGCGCAGCCGATTTCGAAGGCGCCGTATTGTATGGCACCTGCAGAGCTGGAAGAGTTGCGGAAGCAGTTGGATGAGCTCTTGCAGAAGGGTTATATTAATCCTAGTGTGTCCCTGTGGGGAGCACCGGTGCTGCTGGTGAAGAAGAAGGATGGTTCGCGTCGCATGTGCGTGGACTATCGGGAGTTGAATGCGGTGACGATTAAGAATAAATACCCGTTGCCTCGCATCGATGATATTTTTGATCAGCTTGGAGGTTCGATGGTGTTTTCTAAATTGAATTTGAGGAGTGGTTACCATCAGTTGAAGGTGAAGAAGGATGATGTTCCGAAGACAGCATTCAGGACGAAGTATGGACACTATGAGTTTGTGGTTATGCCTTTCGGTGTAACTAACACGCCCGCAGTTTTCATGAATCTGATGAACCTGATTTTCTACGACTTTTTGGATAAGTTTGTCGTTATCTTTATTGACGACATTCTGATCTATTCGAAGTCGGAGGAAGAGCATGCCTCGCACTTAAGGACGGTGTTGGAGATCTTGAGGAAGCATCGTTTGTATGCTAAGTTTTCGAAGTGCGAGTTTTGGCTGGATCGAGTTGCTTTTCTGGGGCATGTGGTGACTGGAGATGGTATTTCAGTGGATCCCGAGAAGATTAGGGCCATCAGGGAGTGGCCTGTTCCGTCGTCAGCATCTGAGATTCGGAGTTTCCTTGGACTTGCCGGTTATTATCGGCGATTCATTAAGGACTTTTCCCGTATTGCTGAGCCGATGACCAGGTTGACGCGGAAGGATGTTGCTTTTGCTTGGTCGGGTGATTGTGAGAGTGCTTTTGGTATTCTGAAGGAGAGGTTGACGAGTGCCCCTATTCTTGTTGTGCCTGATCGTAGCGGTGGATTTGAGATCTTTTGCGATGCTTCTGGCAAGGGTCTCGGTTGTGTGTTGCATCAGCACGGGCATGTTGTGGCGTATGCGTCACGTCAGCTTAAGGTTCATGAGAAGAATTATCCGACGCATGATTTGGAGTTGGCTGCCGTTGTGTTTGCTCTTAAGATTTGGAGGCACTTCCTGCTGAGTGAGAAGGTGAAGATTTTCACCGATCACAAAAGCTTGAAGTATATTTTCACTCAGAAGGAGCTCAACATGCGACATCGTCGATGGTTGGAGCTTATGGCGGATTATGAGATTGATTTGCAGTTTCACCCCGGCAAGGTGAATGTGGTTCCAGATGCTTTGAGTAGGCTTCCCGCGGTGATGATTTTGACCTCGCAGTGGAGATTGCAGCAGGATTTTTGCGAGTCTGGCGTGGAGATTGTTCTTCCTGGAGAGGCTTCTTCGTTGATGTACATGCAGGTACAGTCGACGATCGGGGATCGGATTAAGGCTGGCCAGGCCGAGGATCCGAAGCTGGTGAGGATTCGGGAGCAGGTGGAAGCCGGTCTGCGGACTGACTTTTTGATTCATGAGGATGGCTCACTGAGGTTTGGAGCTAGGTTGTGTGTGCCTGCTGGGGATATCAGAGAGGAGTTGATGGTGGAGGCACACAGTTCGCCGTATTCTGTGCATCCTGGTGGCACCAAGATGTACCAGGATCTTCGTCTGAATTATTGGTGGCATGGTATGAAGAGGAGTGTGGCTCGGAGTGTAGCCAAGTGTTTGGTTTGCCAGCAAGTGAAGGCGGAGCATCAGTGTTCGGCCGGGTTGCTACAACCGCTTCCGATTCCGGAGTGGAAATGGCAACACATCACTATGGATTTCGTGACTGGACTACCTCGGAGTCCAAAGCAGAATGACGCGATTTGGGTGATCGTAGATCGATTGACCAAATCTGCGCACTTTATTCCGTTCCGAGTGGGACAGTCCACTGAGGCGCTGGCGAGGAGGTATATGGAGGAGGTCGTGCGACTTCATGGAGTCCCCGTGAGTATCGTGTCTGACAGAGACACGAGGTTCACATCTCAGTTCTGGCAGAGTTTGTAGAAGAGCTTGGGTACGCGTCTGAGTTTCGACACGGCGTACCATCCGCAGACGGATGGCTAGTCCGAGAGGACGATTCAGATTTTGGAAGACATGCTGAGGGCGTGCATGTTGGATTTCAAGGGTTCGTGGGAGGACCATCTACATCTGGTAGAGTTTTCCTACAACAACAGCTTCCAGGCGAGTATTGGCATGGCGCCTTTCGCCGCTCTTTATGGGAGGAAATTTCGATCGCCATTGAGTTGGGATGACATTGGTAATCGGGAGTTGTTGGGACCTGAGATGATCGTGGAGGCCGTGGATATCGTCAGGAATATTCGGGAGAGGTTGAGAATTGCTCAGGACCGTTTTAAGCATTGGGCGGATGTTAAACGTCGTCCTTTGGAATTTCAGCCGGGCGACCATGTGATCTTGAAGATTTCCCCGAATCGTGGTGTGATTCGTTTTGGGAAGCGTGGGAAGTTGAGCCCGCGATACATTGGACCGTTTGACGTTTTGGAGAGGGTTGGCGAGGTAGCTTATCGCTTGGCCTTGCCGCCGTCTTTGGAAGGAGTTCACAATGTTTTCCATGTGTCGCAGCTTCGTCGATACATTAGCGATCCGTCTCATTCGGTGGATTTTTCGGAGATTACCGTTCGCCCCGATATGACGTATGACCAGCATCCAGTGCAGATTTTGGACAAGCGTCAGAAATCGCTTCGGAACAAGATTGTCAATCTTGTGAGGGTGATGTGGCGACACGGCTCACCTGGAGAGTCCACTTGGGAGAGAGAAGATGAGATGCGAGAGCGTTTCCCACTTTTGTTTCCGGACTCGTGAGTATTCGGAAATTCCGAGGACGGAATTTTTCTTAAGTTGGGGAGGATGTAACGACTGCTTTTCATGTATCTGGATTTAATATAATATAATATATGTTTTGGTGGATTTTCTCCTCATGTGTGGTTTTCGTCTCCGTAGCTTTCATTTTCGATCGATTCGTCGTATTTTCTCGTTTCTTCCTTAGGATCGTCGATTTCGAAGTATGTCATTCGTGACGGACTTCATAACGGTCATATCTAACTATTAGATCAAGCCTAGGAGTCTTAGGAATCGATCCCGGGGCCCCGCGCTCCGTATCGGAACTTTTGGTGCTTATTAGCCGGTGTAAGAAGGGGCACCGACCGACTAGATGACGATCCAGTCGGTCGACAATCCTTCTTGGACCGACTAGTTAGCTTTCTAAATTATTCAGGAGTTACTGTTTATCGTTAGTCGGTCTAAGAACGTTGGTTGACCGACTAGGTTGCAAACTAGTCGGTCAGCGATGCTTCTTTAACCGACTAACACATCATCTTATTTTTGTATCAGTTACTGTTTACCCTTAGTCGGTCTAAGAACGTTCATCGACCGACTATATGCTAAACTAGTCGGTCAGTACTTGTTCATGGACCGACTAACTCTAAATCCTATTTTCGTTCAGGAGTTACTGTTTGCACTTAGTCGGTCTGTGTTGGTCGACCGACCGACTAGTTGCCAAACTAGTCGGTCAGTGGTTGCCCTTTGACCGACTAACCAGTGTTAAAACCCTAATTTCTGGGCAGCCGCCAGCCCAACCTATTTAAACTCAACCCAAACGTTTTCTTCTTCCCCAACACGACCCAAAACCCTAAAATCTTCCCCCTTGAGCCCCCATCTTCCTCCAAGCTTCAATCCTTCATTCCAAGCCCCAAATCCATCATCCAAACCATCCATCCACTCTTTCTATCTCTCATCTTCCCCAAAATCTCACCAAATCCATCAAAATCCCCAAATCCCCCAAAACCCTAGTTTCCCCAAACTTCTCCATTTGCTTCCAGATCTGATCCTGGGGTTCCCCGGAGTGTTTCTTCCGCCTCCTCTCGGTAAGAAATCGATCTACCGTTGTTTTCATATCCTATTGTAATTTTTATGAAACCCTAATAAAATACTTGTGTTTCGATGATTGTTCCCCATAACAGCGATTCCCCGTAGGCTAGCATCCGCGGAAACGAACTTTCGTAACCGTCATCCCCGGTGATAGGCAAGTGAAACTTGCGTCTCTTGATTTGGGCCATGTCTTAGGCCATTTACCATGCGTTAGCGTAAAAGAGACTAAACGGTGAAAGGATAGCCGTTTAGACGCCATTGACCTAGCTTGACAACGAAGCTTGGTCCGTCACCCCCATCATGCTCATATGTCACGTTTACTTTAAATTAACGGTACGCGAATATGTTCATGTCATTGCATTTTGCCTGTCATGTTTAAATTCCATTAACGGTACGCAATTATCTGCTCACGGCATTGCATAGTGATTATTTATCGTGACTGCGTAGCACACGCTACAATACTATGTTTCCTGGCTCATGTTCCAGAAGCGAGCCCTGTAGTTGCTAACCCCAACGCTCGGATACCGGCTAGGTGTACCCCTATGCCAAACACACACTTCTTTTCCTGGCTCGTGACCAGAAGCGAGCATAATGAGTTGCTAACCACAACGCTCGACACATGTGGGTGGGGTAAGAGATAAGCGGCCACCTGAGCACGAGTGGCTTGATCCGCCACTCCGGCCAGCAGGCGAAATCTCTAGTGTTTAAGTGATTGATAGTGATAGAGATAAACGGACTGAGCCACGCGCTGGCCAGCAAGTGGACTCTCTATGCACTAAGTGTTAAGTGATAAGTGATAAGTGATAAGTGTTAAGTGATAAGTGATAAGTGATAAGTGATAAGTGATTAGTGAATTGGTAGCTTTTGCTACATCGTGCATGCTTGTCACTCTTTTAAACTGTTGCATCATATTCAACTGCCATGCCATTGTTTAACATTTAAATGCTAGGTTGTTAGTCACTTTCAGTTTCCTTGCCCAAGTCTTTTTAGACTTGCTGACATGTGCCCCTTTCTCTTTTGGGTGACGCATGTTAGACCTTGAGCATGAGTTGCTTGCTGAGGGTGAGGTGTTTGCGGACGCCGAGCTTGCGCCCGTGTTGGACGGGGAGTACGTGGACACTGGGGACCAGTCCTAGTGTCTTCGTGATGTTTTACTTTTGTTAGACAGTTGTTTTGTTGTCGGTGCGTAGCACCTTTACTCTGTTATGTCGTTGCTTTTGTTGGCCTTGTTCTGGGCCCTTAGACTCTTTCTTTTAGCCTGGAGGCTTTTCTATGATGTTGAATACCTTTTGGACAACTGTGGGATTGGTATTTTTATCCGTCTCATATTATTATTATTGTTGTTGTTTCGTTTGCAATTACAGGGACCTGCTTATACTAAGTTGACGCTCATCGGGTTTGGGGCTTCACCGCTCCACTCCCGTGCGGACCTTTTTACGTCTCGCCCCCATTTTAGGGAAGCGGGTCGTGACAGGAGCGCTTTCCCCCAAGCTTATGCCAAACAATCCTATTCAAGTGACTCAATCAAAAATGTCATGGCTTTGCAAAGCGTGATCAAGTCAAATGAATAAGAAAGTGAGGTTTCACTTGAAAGAAATGCTCGAATGTGGTGAGCAAAAGGATGTGACACATCAAATATGGAGAGGGCAATTAATATATATAATGGGTTTGGGGTGTAAAAAATTTTGTTGCCGTCTTAAGAGGTGATATTTATTCAAGCAAATCTATACGGTCCTCTCGCTGTCGAGAGAATTCGTGTTTATTCAAAGCATAAAAATTTCTACACTACTGGATTGATATCACCTATAGCAAAAGGCGGATCTAGTATCTTTGCTGGTGCAGGCAATTGCTCCAGCTGCTCTTTCCGTGGCTCCGCCAGGCGCGTATGTCCACGGACTCTAACGAACTCTAGCAATGCATCCTCCAGCATTCCCACAAGGACTCCACCTGTACCCTGCAGAGAATAGGATGCATCAGTTCGCTGCAAAAATTTCACCCTCATAATAAAAGTATTCCAAAGAGGATCGTCAATAGAAATATATGAAATAAATAGTGGTGGACGATACTTCCCTGGAAATAATTCAATATCCTCTTTTGCTTTGATAGCTATCTCCGTGGTGTGCTCTCTCAGCTGCTCAGGTAAATCTGGATCATAGGTGTGGACCTCATCAAGATGCTCCTCATCATCATCAGACTCATCCCAGCGCACCTCTCGATCATATTCATATGCGTCCATAGGTGCTAACTCCTCGCTCTCCTCCTCGTATACGTCCCATCGTGCCCCTTGATCATATGTACGTGTATCTTGCAAAAGGCATGATGAGTCGTCAAAATCTGAATCATAAAAAACATCATACACGGGAGGAGAATCAAATGTAGGAGATGAGGGAGTAAAGAGATCTCCCTGAAGGGGAGCCATAAGCTCTGTGGGATTGTCCTCAGCATCAGTGGAAGCGTGGTCTTCTGAGGGATGCTCAGCCTCTGTAGAAGGTAGAGGTGGCTGCGGTAGCTCGAAAGGAGGGGGGCACAATTCGGGCTCCATCTGTATGCAGATGTCATCGTCCAAAGTCACGTCCTCCTTGATGGTCTGCTCCACTACTGTATGCATGACCTCCATAATAATATCCTCTGATGGTATAGGCTGCTCTGACTCAGGTGGGTGGCAGGGGGAGGCGACGACGGCATAAGGTGGCTTTATAGGCTCATGTATCTCGACCATGGTGTAAAAATGGGTCGTGTGCCCCTCAATTAGAGCGTAGACTCCATCATCAATTGTGCCTGTGGAAGAGATACAATGAGTAATAAATTTTTGAAATTCAAGCTCAAAAGGATCACCTGCCGTTATTGTCAATGGACCGGAATTTCGAACTATGTCGACAATGCTTCTCAATAGGTTCGTGTACGTGTCCTCCTTTGACAGCTCAGATGTCTCTATTTGTGGAGTGTTGATGGTGTAAAGGTGGATATGATCACCTTCAAGTGAAGCATACACTCCATCTATGATAGTACCTGCGCTAGAGACATTAGCCATAACAAAATCGATGAATACTTGGTCGTATGGTTTACTTACCGTAACGGTTAGTGAACCGGTAGATCGAGCATCATCTATCATTTGCTCCAAGGCTACTGCCAACTGTAGATCACTGAACTTCCCCACTTGCATCCTCTTCAAAAACTCACGTGAGGGTCCCTTTAGCCTTCTAGTGAAGATATCAAATAGCGTGGAGTCATTCCACTCATGGTCTGACTCCGTCTGGAACATTTCTAACATTCCTTCAAACCTAGACAAGGCTTCCCCGAAGGATTCTCCATCAGCCTGATAGAATGCAGCGAGATATATGTAGGATTGTATAGAGCCCGCTCGCATTTTCTTTGGAAGCACCATCGCTGTAACAACTGTACCTGATCAATCAAAGTAAACAACCTGGAAAAGACGTCAGTGGTACAAAGAGAGATAAAGATAATAATAGCAGGTGGTGGGAAAAATATCTCTCTCAATGTTTTTTTTTTGATTTTTTTTTGATTTTTTTAATGTAATCTAATCAACCTAATTGTGACAAATTGGCACCCAACGGGAAACACCTCCCCGGCAACGGCGCCAAAAACTTGATCGCTCCGGAATGCAACCCAAGAGCGCAACCAAAAACTTGGTCGGCCCCGGATACACACCCGGAGAACGATTGTAGTTTTACCGCAAGCGCACGGCAAAGTGGCGAGCGGGTATCGAACACGAGGAGGTGGTGTTGAGCTCCAATCTATCCTAGGTTGGTTTGACTACGAATGTATTATTGATGGAGATGGTTATGGAATGATGTAATGGTAATGGTGTGATGTCGGTGTCGATGATAAAGAAATCGGTCAAATATCGATTTAAACACAATATAATAAAAGAGGGAATTTGCCTTGCGACGATCCTGTCACAATCGTCGGGCAAAGTATGGGGATATAAAATCAAATAAAGACGTCTAGGGCTAGGGAATCCCCACTACGGACCGTCATGCATCATTGTTAATAGTGAATCTCAATATTACTAGACTTGCGTTGAGGTGAACTAGTCGCAACTTAATGTAGAACCAAGCTCACGCTCTCGCGCTATTACCGGTCTATAGCAAACCTAGGTTAGGGCCCAATCTCTTGCAAACCCTAACCTAAGCCACTAGCATGAGGATCGACATCATCGTTCAATCGCCCCTCGAGCCCACTCTCGTGCAAACTCGAGTTACGATCTAGGTTGTGATAGTTCGTATTCGTCCAATCTCTTGCAAACGAATATGTGTCTAGATTTACAATTAAAAATCCTAGCTTTGGCCCAATCTCTTGCAAACCAAATCTAGAGAAACCTAATTGTAAACCTAAATCGAATATCTAGGCCTTCCCATCGATTAGAATCCAATCTCTTGCAAATCCCAAATCGATGGAAATCCCTAGCTATCCGTAGTAAATCAACCACAACCTAACCTCATAGCAATTATAGCAATTTGGAAATTCATTCATCACAAATATGAAATTAGATCCATAGGGTTCATCCCCAAACCCTAGAACAACCAATCTACTCAAGCATAGCAATAAGGGTATAAGAATCAATAAAAATCATTGCTTGCAAATGAAAATATATAAAAACAAAGATTCAAATAAGAAGAACAAAATACTTAGCTTGATGAAGATCTTCAATCCAAATACAAGCTTTTAGATCCAAGAGGGGGCCTAGGGCATGGACTAACCTCTAAAAGAATCCCTAAGAAAACATGTTGGGAACTAAGAAAAGATAATGGGGTCCCCTCTAATGGTGGCTACAAAACCCTTAAATACTCCCCCAAAACCCTAGCAAGAAAACCTAGAAAACCCCTCAAATTCGTGCCCAAAAACAGCCCAAACCGCAACTTAAAATCTGGGCCCAGGCCGCACTCGGCCGAGTGGAACATGTGACCCGGCCGAGTGGAAATTCCAGCACTGCAGCGTCAACTTGCAGAAATTCTCCAGATTTCATCCGACCTCCGATTGGCACGTTCTTGGCGGCGTTGGAACCGTCATGAAGTCTACTATCCATAAAAAATATGAGAAAAATACTTTAATTGCTGGAATGATAGTAGATTTTAAAAGAGTGCGAGGCTGTCTGAAAATCTGGGCGCTGCGTGTCCTCGGCATCACTCGGCCGAGTGGACTTCTCTACTCGGTCGAGTGGGCTTCTCTACTCGTCCGAGTGATAGACCATGTAAAATTCCAGTAACTTCGAGGTCCTCAGGGGTCTGTCTCCGGGGGTGGCTCGGCCGAGTGGCTTTACTCACTCGGCCGCGGGGCATTCGGTACTCGGCCGAGTCGGAACCCTCAATCGCCTGACGGATTCCAGTAAGTCTGAGATTTTTGCTTGCCGTCGTCGTGAAGCCACTCGGGCGGGTGGTGTCTCCGTGCTCAGCCGAGTGGGCTGGTGATGCTCGGCCGAGTGCACGCTGATACTCAATCTGCTGCGTGTCCGATCTGGCCGGCCGAGCGGGCTTCTTTGCTCGGTCGAGTGACTCCTTCACTCGGCCGAGTGGCATGCTAAAATATCCAATCTTCTCTTTTTCTCCTCCTCGTCGCTCCTACGGAGTTCCTTCTTCTTCCACCTGTCTCCCATCACCGAATAGCCCTCAAAAGAGCCTTGGGTGACGCTCCGGAGTGGGTGCAAGTCCCTTAAGCTCATTTTTGCTCCCGATCGCTCCATATTTCCTGAAATTCGACAAAAACAAGAAATAGTAAAAAGTAACGCAATATCGTCGAATACTCATGAAAATCGCAATATGAGCAATCGAAATGGCGTGAAAACATGCAGAAAAAAGGTGTAAAATATGGACCGATCACATTCAATGTTATCAAGGGGGATCACATTGTTGGGAACAAGAACATTGCTGGGAACAAGAACTTAGTTTTGCCTACTTATTTATTTTTGTTTCACCTGTTTTGTTCAGTTGTGAAATATGGAATTGCGAGAGGGTTTTGTATTCCAAAAATGGGAATTTTGCGTTAAAAAACTATTGTCTTAAAAGTGAAATTTTGCTCTATTTGTATCTGGGACTGAGGCAACAGATGTTTGTAAATTTTTTAGTTACTTTCATGTAAAAATTTTGTCGAAATTTGCCAAAGTTTGTATGATTTTTTGCTGTACTGGTAAATTTGCCAAAGTCTCTAATTTATACCCAACTTTTGTGCCCATGTGCATGTGTGCTTTTGCTGCAAGGCAAATTGCAACGGATTTGTACTTTTTTTGGTCGATCATTGAGCTGATATAGTTGGTGCTAGGTTTTGCATTCTCTGCTAACGGGTTATTTTGGAATCTTGCATTTTGGTATAATATATGGGCGACTGGAACTGGGCAGTAATAGCAGGGATTGCATGTACACAGAAAGTCCCGAGGAGCACGACTGTAGTTACTTCATTTGAATTGGATTTTGTGCTTATGGAGGGAAGTGCAGATACAATCACCCACCTGATAGTGGAGCTGTAAGTATTCATGCTATTCATAATGCTGGCTCTACTATTCATTGTATTCAGGCATACATAATCATCGATCCTAATTTCGTCAAAGTGAGATCGAGTTCTCAGGTGTTTTGTTGTAAAGTTGGTTTTGGGATGATGGGCTTTTGTGATTTCTGTAAGAAGTTGGAATCTTTCTTTACATTGCATTAGGCGTATTATTCTATTAAAGGGTCTACTTTCCATACATATTATTAAGAGTGGCATGTATTTCATCTTTGGGAATGAAAGGTTGAGATGAGTAGTTGTAAAACTAAATTTTTTGAAACTTGATGGTAAATTGAGGTGGGGTCATGTGGAAAGGGAAATGGGTTTTTGTTGGTTACGGTTCTCTTCCAAAAGTTGCAAAATAAAAGAGGAAGGATCTATTCCTAACGCAAAAGAAACGAGAGAGGACCAAAAAATGGCATGATACTGACCTTATTCATTAAATGAAGCACCAAAGGTGCCCGCACCGCTAAAATTTTTACGCTAATTTATGGTTCTTTTAAATTTTGGCTGTGGAAATATTTTTTGGATAACAAAGATTTTGCGGGGGAAATTTAAATGAACCGTGCCCTTGGATACGGGTTATATACTAGTATATATATATATATATATATATATCTATATTATAAAAGAGGGATGTTATCAAGAGAAATTGGATAAGAGATATTGGAAAAGAGAAATTGGATAAGAGATATCTATATTATAAAAGAGGGATGTTATCAAGAGAAATTGGATAAGAGATATTGGACGAGAGAAATTGGATAAGAGATATCTATATTATAAAAGAGGGATGTTATCAAGAGAAATTGGATAAGAGATATTGGACGAGAGAAATTGGATAAGAGATATCTATATTATAAAAGAGGGATGTTATCAAGAGAAATTGGATAAGAGATATTGGACATGAGAAATTGGATAAGAGATATCTATATTATAAAAGAGGGATGTTATCAAGAGAAATTGGATAAGAGATATTGGACGAGAGAAATTGGATAAGAGATATCTATATTATAAAAGAGGGATGTTATCAAGAGAAATTGGATAAGAGATATTGGAAAAGAGAAATTGGATAAGAGATATCTATATTATAAAAGAGGGATGTTATCAAGAGAAATTGGATAAGAGATATTGGACATGAGAAATTGGATAAGAGATATCTATATTATAAAAGAGGGATGTTATCAAGAGAAATTGGATAAGAGATATCTATATTATAAAAGAGGGATGTTATTAAGAGAAATTGGATAAGAGATATTGGAAAAGAGAAATTGGATAAGAGATATCTATAATATAAAAGATGGATGTTATCAAGAGAAATTGGATAAGAGAAATTGGAAAAGAGAAATTGGATAAGAGATATCTATATTATAAAAGAGGGATGTTATCAAGAGAAATTGGAAAAGAGAAATTGGATAAGAGATATCTATATTATAAAAGAGGGATGTTATTAAGAGAAATTGGATAAGAGATACTGGAAAAGAGAAATTGGATAAGAGATATCTATATTATAAAAGAGGGATGTTATCAAGAGAAATTGGATAAGAGATATTGGACAAGAGAAATTGGATAAGAGATATCTATATTATAAGAGAGGGATGTTATCAAGAGAAATTGGATAAGAGATATCTATATTATAAAAGAGGGATGTTATCAAGAGAAATTGGATAAGAGATATTGGAAAAGAGAAATTGGATAAGAGATATCTATATTATAAAAGAGGGATGTTATCAAGAGAAATTGGATAAGAGATATTGGACATGAGAAATTGGATAAGAGATATCTATATTATAAAAGAGGGATGTTATCAAGAGAAATTGGATTAGAGATATTGGACAAGATAAATTGGATAAGAGATATCTATATTATAAAAGAGGGATGTTATCAAAAGAAATTGAATAAGAGATATTTGACAATAGAAATTGGATAAGAGTGATGTTATCAAGAGAAATTGGATAAGAGATATCTATATTACAAACGAGAGATGTTATCAAGAGAAATTGGATAAGAGATATTGGACAAGAGAAATTGGATAAGAGATATCTATTATATAAAAGACGGATGTTATCAAAAGAAATTGATAAGAGAATTTGGACATGAGAAATTGGATAAGAGAATTTGGATATCTATTATATAAAACATGGAAATTGAATAAGAGAAAATATAAGAGATGAGATTTTGAGCGATAAAAGAGGAGGTGGGGAATTTTGCACATACAACCCCGGTTTTTGTATTTTTGCCTATAGACCCTCCACACACACACTTTTTATTCTCACCCCTTCCGGCCATTTTATTTCCTGTTCTATGAAGATTTTGAATCTTATCCTACTAGGACAAAGCTTTGTCCTACGTGGCAAGTTTGTCCTAGGTGATAATGACAATTTTGGGGGGACTTAAATTTTGGGGGAAAACTTAAATTTGGGGGGAAACTTGAAATTTTGTCGGAAAATTTGAAATTTGGGGGAACTTGAAATTTGTGGGGGAGAAAAACTCAGCCATTAAATAAACCGTGCCCTATGGGCACGGGTAATGACTAGTATATATATATATATATATATATATATATATATATATATATATATATATAATCAAAGGAAAATATGTTCCGGTTCACTCTCTTGTTTGGCATGTACATGAGTTGCATTTATGGAAAATTTATAATACCATATAGTTATGATAATCCATCAATTCCCACAGAAGTAGTTATATTTCTGATACGACCATCTGGAGGCGGCCCAAGAACTAGCAACCCAAGCCCACACTTGAGGCAGGAAGCCCGCAAAAGGCGTTCGGCCCGATCGACAAGGCCCACGGAAGGACTTGGAATCGGATCGACCATGCCCATGTGTGCGCTCGGTCAGCCCACGCCAGCAGGAGATAACTGTTCCCCAAAGAGCGCGCCTCCTTAATGATCATTAATGAGCCCATTAACCCACTTCCATGACTGCGTGCCTTGAAGTAGATGGGTCATGGGGGCGGAGAGTGGGGGACGTGGTCTGTTAGCGATCATGGGATGAACCCTATAAAGGGACTCCGGAGGCAATGAAAGGGATCTGATCCCCGATACCAACAAACAGAGGTATTCAACTCAAAGACATTGCCTTCCACTTTTCCTTTCCTCCCTTAGCTCGGTTCGAGGATACGCGTGACGGCCACCCTATGAGCCGTACCGGTCCCGTCGAGTATCTTTCAGATCCGTTCTAACTTAGGCATCGGAGGGGACTTGGCCGGAGCCAAGATCTGACCCCCTGACGAGCTCTCTCGTCTATCCAGGTTAAGCAGGTCCCAAGGTGCCGAGGCTTCCCCTCAGCACAGTACCCACCGATGCCGAGCGATCCCCGTGGTGCCGTGGCTACCCCTCTGCACCTCATCGACCGAGGCCTAGCAATCTCCGAGGTACCGAGGCTTCCCCTTCGCACCCCACTGATCGAGACCAAGCGCCTCAGACAAAGAGCCCGCTCCCTCAACATATCGAGCCGATGGTTTTCGGAGCTGGCGCATATATCAGAGCCACCCTTGTCAAGCCAACGTACACTTGATGGGACCAAGGGGTATCACCTGATCCCTTGACCACGTTGACCGTCCAAACCCCGTCAATGATCGAGCAGTGAGAAAACACCTATAAACATCTGGCGCCGTATGTGGGAACCGACGCAAACCCACAACAAACCATAGAAATGGAACCAGTCTGCAACGGCATGGGGCATATGCCCTCCATCCACGAGGAAGGCGATTACATCCCTCCCGAGAACCAGCACAGCCACACCACCGAGGGGGACCGACGAATCACGCTCGGTGACTCAAGAGCAGCTTCGTTTCTTCGCCCAAGAGACCAATGCCCACCTCCAGACATTGGCTCCAACGATTCAACAGCTCGTCGAGAACCCATCCCTCTTGGAAGATTGGACGGCGGGGGCCCTCGGTCAGGGAGGAATCCGTCGGCCTTTACGCTTGGCCATGGTCACCGACCACGGGGGCGAGGGAGCAAACCCTGAATGCTGGTTCACCCTGCCAAACTTCATCCCGGTGCGGCCCCTCACACCGACCTCGCTTCAGAATGAGGACGAGGGGGGGTCCCAAGCAAGCAGGAGATGAATCATCTACCATCTCATCTCGACAACCATGCTTAACAAATCAACGATCAACCGATCGTCGAGCCACCGGGGACCGGCCCAGCGAAGCGAGACTCCCCGTCGTGAAAGACGAAGGAGTCGAGAATACCGACGGGAGAGGAGAAGTGCCCGTTGAACAACACCCATCCCCGGCTCTGCTGGGATTCGCACAACCCTCCGCGTGACCCCGTTAGCTTGCCTTGGCAACTCGATCTCTGTGTCAACACGGGGGGACGTCTGGGGGGCTCCAGGGGCAACCGCTATCCGTTGTCCCGAAGGATAACCGAGGCACAGGTGCCCTCCAGGTTCAAGGTACCGACCTTAGAGAAGTATAATGGTACGGGGGACCTGGAAGACCACGTGATGGACTATGAGGGGGTCATGGCATTCCAGTGAGCCGACGACACCCTGCTCTACAGGGGCTTCTACTCTACCCTCCGAAAATCCGTCCAGAGTTGGTACCACAGCCTCCCCAACCGTTCCATCGACATCTTCGAGGACCTATACTAGAAGTTCTGCAAGCAGTGCATGGCCGAATGCCCGGTAAAACCAGACTCAGAACTCCTGTTCAATGTGGTGCAGGGTCCCGGAGAAACCCTGAGGCACTACATGCGTCGCTTCAATGCGGAGAGACTGACCGTTGAAAGATGTCCCAAGCTTGTCGTGAAAACAGCCTAAAGAAAGGGCTCCGACACAGGGGCCTGAAGAAATCACTGCAGAACGAGCCCCCGAAAGACCTCACCAAGGTGATAGCCTGGCAGAGCACTACATGTTGACGGAGGAGATGCTGGCCGCAGACGACGGGAGTCACCCAACAGGGGTCAAACGTGGGCTCCAAGCGAGATGAAAGCGATCGTCGCGAGCCTGATGAATCTCGGAGGGAGAAGATGGTCAAGGGGAGGCTGCGCAAGGAAGAGGCACGACCCCCTGGCTGAACGCTACCCCGAACGTTGTCCTCGTGCAAGCTCAGAAAGAGGGGTGCATTGGCAAGCCTTCCCCAAAGATGAAGAAAGGTGGAAGGGACGAGGAGAAATACTGCAAGTACCACAAGGACAGCGGCCATGACACCGACGATTGCTAGCACCTGAATAAGGATATAGAGAAGTTGATCAGCCGTGGCCACTTGAAGAATTTCATCGACAATCCGCCAACAACCCCCGGAGAAGGGACTTCCAGGCAGGTGGACAAGGGCAAGAAGGTGAATGTCATCCAAACTGCGGTGCACATAATCGAGTGAGGAGACCGCACGGTCGGTAATAGCCCCACCCCAGGCGAGACTAGCTTGCCTTTATCTTTTCTATTTTTTGCTTTCCTCCAAATGTAGCCCCGGATTTGAAAAATGAAATGGTAATCCACGTTAGTACAAGTCTCCTCCGTCTCGCCGAATCCAACTCAGCGGCGAATCTGGGGGCAACTCCCCCAGTGGGTAGATCGCAAGGGTCGAATGTAAGGCTGGGGGCAACTTTCCCAGTAGGCTGATCACTCGGATCGACCGCAAGGCTGGGGGTAACTCCCCCAGCAGCCCGAACCCTTAATCGGCTGTAAGGCTGGGGGCAAGCAGGCCGAACCCTTAATCGGCTGTAAGGTTGGGGGAAACTCTCCCAGTAGGCTAATCGCATGGGTCGACCGTAATGTTGGGAGAAACTCCCCCAACGGGCCGAACCATCGATCTACCGTAAGCCTGGGGTTAGCTCCCCTAACAGGTAGATCGACCCGACCATACCGTAAGCCCGAGGGTAGCTCCTCCAGCTGGCCAGCCAACCCAATCGATCGTGAGGCTGGGGGCAACTCCCCCAGTGGGCCGATCACCCGATTGACCGTAAGGCTGAGGGCAACTCCCCAAGCAGACCGATCCCTCGACCTACCGTAAGCATGAGGATAGCTCCCCCAGCAAATAGGCCGACCCAACCGTCCGTAAGGCTGGGGAAAACTCCCCCAACAGGTCGGAGCGTAGGTTAAACGCAAGCCGAGGGACAGCCCCCTCAGTGGACCAACCAACCCGATCAGCCATAAGGCTGGGGGCAGCTCCTCCAGCGGGCCGATCACCTGACCGACCATAAGACCAAAGATGAATCTACAAGCGAGGCAACCCCCCTCTTAACCTAAGGAACGGGGGCAGCGACGAGCCCTCGGCGGACCTAACGGCTGGTCGGTCGAGAGAACACCCGTACGCAGGATCCCCCGGCGAATCGATGTAGCATCCCCGGGATCATCCGTCCCATCCAGCGGGCAATAAGGGGTCAGCAATGGACCGTCTTCAGGGAAGGAGCTACGGAGGGAAACAACCCAGAAAACTGGTTAACATATGCAAAGAAAACAAAGGAGACAAAAATTAGTTTGACACTACAACAAAAGGAAAGGTACGACGACCCGCAAAACAAATTGTTCATTGCCTTCCAGAATTATTCCTTGATTACATGGCAACAAGGGAAACAGGCAGGGTACAAAAGAGGGGAGCGGGGAGACGTCGCCTAAGATGCCGGGGCTCGAGAGGAAGAATCACTCGGAGCCTCCCCCTATTCGGATCGGGGAGGCACCTCGTGGCCAAGTGGGGGACAAGGAGGCGCCTGCCAGACCCACTCATCGAACCTCTCGAAGGAGTCCCGGAAGGCCCTTTTGATTCGGGGGGATAAGAGGTCCTCGTAGGAATAAAAGCCCTCCTTAAAAACGTCAACGATCCTCGGTCTCAGGATCCCCTCGTAGCCCCTCTCCACCTCCTCAACGAGCCGGGTGGGATGCGCTTGTCGTAGCACACTCAGCTCGGACCTGAGCTCGTCTGCTTCCCTGCGGGACTCCTCCTCCGCCTCTTGGGCGAACCTTTGAGCTTCGGCCAAGGTGCCCTGTAGATCCATCACCTCAGAGGTGAGCTCGTCAACCCAGCGCTACAGCTGGCGAGCCTCCAAGTGGGACTCCTCGATCGCCACCTCGGTCGCACCGGCCCTCAGGCGCTCCCGCGTCAAGGATTCCTCGAGACTGGTCGCCTGGGCCGCACGAGTCTACACCTACACGGCCATCGCGGCAGCCTGCAAAATAGAAGTAAGTCAGAGGCACCACGAGGCAGGGTCGGACGTAGTAGAGAGACCAACCTATTGGAGTTGCCAGACCAGGGAGTCTGCCAACCGATCGAATCGAGTCCTCTCCAGAAGCGAGTGGTCACTGGGAAGGACAGAGCTCTGTGCCAGCTGAGTGGCCATGCCCAAGTCAACAAAGACCGAATCCCCTGGCGCGACCTCGAGCCCAGCCTCGAGCATCAACAAGGCACCACCCGCGCCAACCAGAGAGGGCTCGGCCAGCCCAACGGGGTGGCCACTTCCACCAGGGGAAGTGTCGCGCCCGAGACGATCGACATCTCGGGGACCACGGGAAGGTGGACCTCCATGTTCTTCCTCCTTTTCTTCTTCTCCTCGAGCCCCCTAGACTTGGAGGGGGGCGCTTTCGCTCCCCGTCGTGACCATCCGCAGACGCTCGAGGCTCCAGACCGGCACCCTCATTGCCTCCCTCGGCGGGGACAGAGCAGAGTGTACTAGCGACCACGGTCTCCACCACAAGGGGCACAACCGCAGCCTGGGCCGGCGACGTACCGACGACTACTTGCTCCACCCTCCCATCCGACTGGTCGGCTCGGCAAATCTCGTGCTCCACCGTGCTGCGAGGAGCGTGGCCAGAAGGGTTTCCTCGGCTGCTGTTAGACCCCCGGCGAATGAGCTCGCCGACATCGCGACTGAACTCTCGGCCCGTCATTTCTGCATGAAAAGAGAAGGTCAGGGTAAGCAACGGGTGCAGCAACACAAAAATGGAACAGCTACCGGTGGACCACATGACGGTTTTAAGGAGGAGGTCGTCCAGCAGGGGCCAGACCGGCTTCTCCACTAGGGGCAGAGACGAAAACAACCGAATAACAGCCTGATCGGCCTTGGAGAGGGTCAACGACAGGTCATACTGACATAGACCGTCCCAGCCTATCAAGATCACCGCATCCTCGGGGAAGACGACGAAGACATAGTTCGAGCTCCAGTTCCCCACCAAACGGGACATGCCGAGCAAGCACTCCCTCTCCGCTTGGGCGCGAATGTGCTGCCATGACCCTCGACCGACCGTCTAAACTCGAAAATAGTAGAAGAAGAGGGGCAGGATTGGCTCCAAGCGGTGCATGCTACAGAGCATGATGAACCCAACCAGCATCGCCATCGAATACGGGGTCAACTGGCACATGGCCACCATCAGGAACTCCATGACACGGACGATGAACGGATGGAGGGGAAAGCGGAGCCCCATGCGGAACATTTCGACGTAAACCCTGACCTCACAGCTCCGGAGGAAACAGATCCTTTCATCGCTAAAGGGGATCCGTACGTCATAATGATGACACAGATTCTTCTCCCGGATCTCCGTGGCCGTCGATAAAGGAACGGTAGACGATGACCTGAGGACCACCGGGAGAATGTCGAACCTCTCCACCACCTGAAACTCATCTTTACATACTGGATCCTCAAAAATCAAGCCTTTCCCCTTGTCCGGAAAGGGGCGTGTCACCGGGGGATTGCTGGGCCTGGAAGATGGGGGAGCACCGGCCTCAGGAACCGGAGGACCCCTGAACCTCGACGCGGAACCACCTATCCTAATCGTGGCCATGAGAAAGACCGAGTGGGGCAGAGGAAGGAAAAGGAAATTACCTTGATTCAAGTCTGAAGGGAGGAGGACGAAGGGAAATATGTCAATACTAGCAAGAACATGGCCTGATCAAAAAAGCGCGAAAGATCGAATTCGGAAGGACGGAGTCTTTATATGAAGAGCAATCCCAGAGACCGAGGCCATTCAAAGGAAGACACGTGGCGACTTCTGGAGGCTGACGACGCTTCGAATCCTGCACCGAGGAAGGGAGAAGTCCAACCGGCCAGTGTCACGATGGTTCCCATTTAATGGCACAGTCTCGACTGGCACGCTTGACAAGATCAATCCAAGTCACATCACCCGAACCGAACCGACAGAGTCCGATCGGCATGAGCGATGGGGGCAATTGATACGACCATCTGGAGGCAGTCCAAGAACTAGCGACCCAAGCCCACACTTGAGGCAGGAAGCCCTCAAAAGGAGTTCAGCCCGATCGACGAGGCCCACGCAAGGACTTTGAATCGGATTGACCATGACCGGGCGTGCGCTCGGTCAGCCCACGCCAGTAGGAGATAACCGCTCCTGGCACGCCCCCCGGCAGGCGCGCGACTGCGTGCCGGATGTGTGTGCAATGGTGCAAATGGGGGCGTGAGATTTAAATATTTGTAACCGCAAGCGCACGGTGTTGTAGTGTGGCTTGGGGGTCGAACATAGGGAGGCGAGAATGTGCTTGAGTCAAAGAGGATCAAAATCACCCCATGGGCGAGCTAGCCCAGATCAAATGAAGGGTTGTCACTGTAAAGGAATGCTAGGTATAGACAATATGAAGGAAAAACCCGGGACTTTGGTTTCCACCCCCAACGAGTGACTCTCGCCGATACGGCCTACGGGTAGGATGGCGATCAGAATTAGGGTCTAATTTTCCAGTTTTTGTAAGTTTTCAGATCTTTGTCAAACTTTAGTATTATCTTAATTGCTTTACTACCATTGCATTTCTATTATCTGATCATGATTTTTACGGTCGATTTCTGTTTAGATCGCTTTTTACTAAATATGTGTGAGTAGTTCCCAAATCTAGGATTTTGGCAGAAACCCCTTCGTGGGCTCTTTCCGATGCGTCCATAGGGCTAGGAAATCGATAGGGATTAGGAATCTAACGGTTACGCAAGGTGTTTTATTGTCATCGGCGGGAAAAAGACCGCCTTTGACCGTTGGGCCAAGGGGGAATAAACTTGGCGGTTGACTCCCTAGCCATAGCTCACGCCCATAGCATAGACGCCAAATCCTAGTGCGCGGGAGTGGCAGGATGAGACGTTGGGAGGTATCGTTACGAGCTTAGTGCTCCCGGAGTCGATCAGTGTTAATGGACACGGGAGTGCCCACTGATCGAAACAGGGAAGTCCGGCATATCATCCTGGGCACCGACCGGAATATCGGGCCCATGGGATGCCGGTACCACTTTCAGAGGCAACGTCTCACCATTAGACCCTAATTCCGATCTTCATCCTACCTGTAGGCCGTATCGGCGAGAGTCGCTCGTTGGGGTGGAAACCAAAGTCCCAGGTTTTTCCTTCATATTGTCTATACCTAGCATTCCTTTACAGTGACAACCCATCATTTGATCTGGGCTAGCTCGCCCATGGGGTGATTTTGATCCTCTTTGACTCAAGCACATCATCGCCTCCCTGTGTTCGACCCCCAAGCCACACTACAACACCGTGCGCTTGCGGTTACAAATATTTAAATCTCACGCCCCGTTCGCACCATTGCACACACATCCGGCGCGCAGCAGCGCGCCCGCCGGGAGGCGTGCCAAGTTTATGGCGTCGTTGCCAGGGAGACAACGTGCTTGTTATTTTTTGGATTTCATGAACCCTTGTGTCTAGCTCTCATCCCTACCTCGCGATAATTTTCGCATTCTTCTGTTTCCTTTTTATTTTCTTATCTTTATTTTTTATTTCTATTTTTATTTCTTATCTTATCTGTTTCTTTCCCACTTTTCGCTTCACGGGTGTTTGTTGTTTTTCATGCGCAGGAGTTCAAGAAGTCTCGACGACTTGATCCCCGTTAATCCAGAGATTAACGCCACCCTAAGGCGTTTGGCCGCCGAGAAGCGAAGAAGAGAGGATCCTGAAGCCATGGGGGAGAACATCCCGCCTCACAAGTCCCTGTTGGAGTACTCGATGCCTTCGATCGAGTCCACCTCCAACATCCGTCCTCCAGCTATTACGGCCCAAAGCTTCGAGCTTAAGCCATCTTTGGTGACATGGATCCAGCAGGATTAATTTTCGGGTGGACCCCTGGAGAGCCCGATTGAGCATCTAGACTCCTTCTTGGAGAAATGTGACACCTTTCGGATAAACGGTGTCACAACTGAGGCGATCCAACTGAAGCTGTTCCCCTTCTCCTTGCGAGATAAGGCCAAACTGTGGCTTAGGGGGAAGGACCCGAATACATTCAACACCTGGGAGAAGCTCTCAAATGCTTTTCTAACGAAGTTCTTTCTCCCGGGGAAGACCATGAAGCTGAGGAGTAAGATCTCCTCCTTCTCCCAGGCCAGCCACGAGTCCTTGCATGAGGCTTGGACAAGATACAAGGAGATGCAGAGAAGATGTCCCCACCATGAGCTCCCCAAGTGGCATATCATAAATCTGTTTTATAATGGGTTGAGGGACGATTTAAAATCTTCCATGGACGCCGCGGCTGGAGGGTCCTTCATGTCAAGAAGCGAAGAAGATGCCGGGCAGATTCTGGAAAATATGGCATCTAACAACGAGCGATGGTGTGACGAGAGAGCCACACCAAGATCTGGGGGCATCCATAGAGTCGAAGACGTCGACAAATTGTCTAGCAAGTTTGACTTGCTGTCGACCCAGATCTCTGCATTGATGGTAGGCGCCGGTGGCGCCGGTACACAGCAGATTGCTGCGGTGGAGTCCGAAGTTTTTGGAGAGTTCGACGGTGGTGACATCTCACCACCGTTGGATCAGGCGAGCGCATTATTTTACAATCCTACAGGGAATGCACCTTTTCCACCACGAACCAACTCAAATCCGGCCTACTCTCCGAACAACCGGAATCATTCGAACCTTAGTTACAGGACGCCATATCATTAGCAACAACAGCAGATATATCAGTCGGCTAGGCCTCAGCAGCAGTTTCAGCAGCAGCAATTTCAGCAGCAACAACCTCCACCACAGTATCAACAGTATGCTCCTAGGAATCAGCAGCCCACCCAGTAGCAGTACGGCCAGCAGAGGGCCATTTCTCCGGTTGAGTCCCTCTTGACTCAATACATCTCCAATCAGGAGAAGATAAATCTGAAATTGGAGATGGGACAAAGAGTCCTCACTGATCAGGTGACCCAGTTGGGGTTGCAAGTGGCGAACCTTCAGAGACCGTAGAATCTTTTACTGCCACAGCCTGAGGTGCCCCGAGGGGGGTAAATCGGACCTTGGCGCTCACGCATGAGCATGAGAACGTGTCCGCCATCGTCTTGAGGAGTGGAACGCAAATACCTACGAGAGAACCCCCCCCAAAGGACCGGAAGCACCGTTGGTCGTGGAACGACCAACTGAGAAATTAAATGACGACGGTGCTTCGTCGCCCAAGCCAACTACTCCAGAGGGAGTTCATAGAGAGGAGAAGAAGAAGGATGAGGAAGCGAACCTAAGAGTGTTCAAGCCCATTGTGCCTTTCCCACAACGGCTTGCCAAAGCCAAAATCGATGAGAAGTATGGCAAATTCTTTGCCATGGTGAAAGATCTGAGCTTACAAATCCCCTTCCTCGAGGCCATCGAGACAATCCCCTCATATGCCAAATTTCTGAAAGACTTGGTGACACTGGGATCTAGAAAAGAGAAGGTCGTGTTAATGGCGGAGTGCAGCGCCCTCATTCAGCGTGCAAATCCACCCAAGCTCAAGGACCCAGGAAGTTTCTCCATCCCTTGCTCTATTGGGGAAGTGTAAATCCAGAGGGCGCTCGTCGATCTAGGTGCGAGCATCAGCTTAATGCCCCTATCGCTGTACAAGAGAATAGGGATGAGAGACTTAGAGCCCACCGGTATGACATTACAACTTGCTGACCGTTCGGTCAAGTACCCGGTGGGAGTAGTGGACGACCTCCCCATCGATGTGAAAGGAGTACATGTACCGGTTGATTTCGTGGTGATGGACATGTAGGAAGACAAGCATACCCCAATTATCCTTGGACGGCCCTTTATGGCAACCGCCGGAGTGTTGATAGACGTGAAGAATGGGAAGCTTTCCCTCAATGTGGGCCAAGAAAGAGACGAATTTGACTTAGGCTTGTCGATGAAGCATCCAAATCCCCGGACGATCCTAGTATCAGTATGTTGGAGAACGAAGAAGATAGAGCTGTTGAAACAAGTGCCTGGGAAGTGCTCTCGAGGAATCCCCCTATAGCTTGAGGGACCTTGGAGAGCAAGTTGGCTTCCCAAAGAATGAAGTTGCTAATAAGGCGGTCGCGCGAAGTGTGACCCCTCCAGGATTCCCTAAGTCTCCTCCTACGAGGAGAAAAGGGAAAGAACCCATGGACCTCACCGGCGATGAGGTCCGGATCCTGAAAAAGATGGCGGTAGACGCCAATTTGAGGGAGAAACCCCCAGATCCTGTCGACAAAGGGAGGGTAGTTGAGCAAATCTTTTTACAGCCGCCGACTACACCAATGGCCACAAGCTCTGGAGTTGAAGAGATGCCGGATTTTGGGCATCACCCGTATCGCCCACCATGAACATCATCAACAGGCGTCGAGCTAACGACGTTAAACAAAAGCGCTTCATGGGAGGCAACCCATGCTCTAAACTTTTGTTTCAATTTTTAGGATTATTTTCTACTTTATTTTATCTATTTTTATAAATAAACCCAGCCGCATGATCTTCCGTCGTGAAACTTAGGCGATTTTTGGGTTTTTGCAGAAAACAAGACCCCAACCGATCGTGTGATAAGTCACCCGATCGGTTGGGATGTATCAGCTAACAGCCGTATCAGTAACTAAATGAACCGACCGGGTGAGGAAAGAAGAGACCGGGTAAACAGACCGGGTGACCTGGGGAAACTCTCGGGAAAATTTCAGGGATTTGTCAACCGACCGGGTGACAAGAAGCGAGACCGGTTGAGGGACCGGGTGAGAAACCCTAAACTTTCAGGAAAATCTGTGGAGCAGCCAACCGATCGGGTGAGTTATCACCCAACCGGTTCGCCTGTAGCACTTTTTCAGCCAAAGTTTTCGACCACGAAGTCAACCGATCGGGTGAAAACTCACCCGACCGGGTCGACTTAAATCCCTATAAATGGCCGCCCCCGCCCGTTCAATCCACCCTCGCACATTTTCGAATCACAGACCGACGCTTCGACTCCCCCTCTTGCGCCTGACCTCGTTCTTCCCCTACATCAACCCCAATTGATCTCCCCCCTCTCCCTATCCATCTCTCCATCGATTTCCCCCCATCCTCCTCGATTCCACCCACACACAAAACCCTAACTTTCACCCATTCTCCCCCAATTTTGAAACTTGCTGAAGAGATTACCGCGGCTTCACACGTGCTCCCATCAAGTAGCATTGGGGGCGTCTACGAGCAACGATCTTCGTCTCATTTGGGTAAACTCGCTCCTTAGCTCAATTTTTATTTTTACTTTGCCCCAAATATTTCGTTTTGCTTGTTGGTCG
>JAULAV010004420.1:0-24999 GCA_030789695.1 Scilla litardierei
TGGTTCGTCTAAATTATATTTAGGAAAATGAACGTATAATCGAATGTTCTAGTTTTCATGGTCATCATGAGCATTTACATCGAGTTCGGTCCGAGTAGATCCGTACACATTTGCTGGCGAGACGGTTTCAACATAATCCGTTTATAGGAATTAGGATGAAAACCGTTCTCAACCAACATAATTGTACTTTACTATTTTCCTTTCTTCTGCAATCTTCTAACTTGAAGATTTTCTTGCAGAAAATGAGGAAACATTTTCCTTGGACACGTAAACTAAAGTCCATACTTTTATTCACGTGCTCAGACCTATTCTAACTGCATCAAGTTTTTAATCGGAGTTACTACTCCGAATTTCATCCCGGAAGTTGACCACATCATCATCAGTTATGATGTCTAACTCGACAATTCGTCTCACGAGATTCGAGTAATTATAGAACTTCCTTACGATTGATTTAATAATATCGTATTGATAATGTCCTCATAGAACATTATCAAAACCTAGGCATTACTATCTGGGACTTAACCCAGAGGTAGGACTTAACTCAGAGTCACCGATGTGTTAACAGACTTGACCTGAGAGAAAATCATATTTTCTTTTAATTACGCAAGTTTTTATACAGCTAAGTATTGACCATTCGATCTAATCGAATCCGTTTAAATACTTCTGTCATTTTGTTCTCTATTTTATTAGACTTATGTTTCAACAAGAACACGTGTCGTATTAAAATGAGACTAACTCAATAATTTAGACTTGAGTCCGGATACATCTGCATGTATGAGACCGAGTTCAACAACTCATTCTCCTACTGTCTTACAGAAGGAGTTTTGCCCATTGTATCTAAGAGAATAAGATTCACAAATGTCCGTATACTTCATAATACGAGAGGTCAGACCCTTCTTTATGTGACTTGTGAAGCTTAGTCTCTCGATACGGCCTAATCTATTTTGAATATAAGTTTCTTACTTCCTTGCGCATTATATATTAACTTTTAATATATTATAGTTATTACAAATTACTAACACAAAACATTGCTTCAGAAGCAAGGTGACGACATTCGTCAAAATGTGTTAGACGTCTTTTGTATAACAATTATTCTGAAATCGTGACATCAAAGTATGTCACATTTTCATTTCCTCCTACTTATGCCTTTACTAATGATAAATATAACTAACTTTCTCAATTGACTTTCCGGAGTGCCTTCTTCCTTTTTCTAAATCTCATTTAGATATTAAATAACCCAACATAAATAAATAGCTATGCAAGCATCTCATGTATCCAAACGCCTGAGCTTTGAAACCTTGAGTGTAGCTCAACAAGTTGCTCGTCTCAAGATCTGGATGGGATACATAGTCTTGCACTGCTCGTGCACTTACATTCGACTTAAACAGTTTGATCGAATTCTCGAACCTTACGGATCAAAATTGTTTTTCCATACAACCTTGAGTGTAACTCAACAATTTGTAGGGAGAAACAAACTTCGAATGTTTATAGGTTCAAGCTGTCCCATATAGAGGCGAGTGACATGTAGCGTGCATTTATTTTGTTGGACTCAGAACTTAATGAAATCATATTTCTCAAGTATGTCCTTTAGAAGGTCATTTTAATGTCAACCAGAATATAGTTTATTCTATCAATTAGATTAATTTTGACATTCCATTAATCAACCTATTTAACCAGTTAACTAATTCCATTAAAATATATATTTATTCCATCGGTAAACATAGTCTTGCCCTAGTTTAGCATATGTTCAATATTAAATATAGATAGAATGGATTTTATCTATCTATATCCTCCAACTATTTTTACGATCATTTTAAGTCTTAATAATGAATGATTTAATCGAATTAAATAAAGGGATAAGAGATCTAATCACCCTGAGCCTAACAACCTTGAGTGTAACTCAACAAGTTGCTTGACTCTACGATCGGTAGATGACTCTTCATCAATCATATCAGATTTGACTCTCTTATTGGTTTTTACCCCCCAGCCATTTGTGATCATGAGTGTGCTCATCCAAATCACAATGTCTAGTCTAGTCGGACCCTTGTTTTCGTGTCTAGCCTAACCTACGCCGGTGCTCGGTGTATTCATGACAACGCGGTTTGGGTCAGGACTAGACTACATCATAGACTCAACTTACCCCGACACTCGGTGTATTCACGACACGACGGGTTGGATCAAGTCTAGCCAGACTACATCATTGGCTTAACTTATGCCGGCGCTCGATGTATTCACGACACGACGGTTTGGGTCTAGTCAAGATTTCATCTTATGTATAGGGAAATTGGTTTCTACAAGGTTGCCATTTCATAGCTTGAGTGTAGCTCAACAACTGGAACACGTGTCCTATAGTTGCCAACCCCTAAAACAAGGAGCGCTACGGCTAATCTTGAAGCAGATTATTAACGTATTTGACTTAGATATAGTCCAATGTGTCATATAAACATGATTCGCGTCATTGTGGTCCATCGGAACACAACCAGGGAATTGACTAAGTCAGTATCACTTATCCCTTAGACTAGCTAGGGTGATCCAACAAACTTAGCCAAGCACATTGACTGGATCATGTCCATTGAATGAAGCTTGTCATTTTAATATGCGTGCCATAGACTAAAAGGCTTTTATTTACAACTAATTAATCCTATCAACTAGTTGAATCCTTAAATTCAAAATTTTAGGATTTGTTTAATAACTTTTATTAAATCCTTATCAACTATAAGGTTCACGTGCTATCCTAATCGTTATTAGGATTTTAATAAATTTATTAACAACGCTAAAAGCGAAGTCCTTTAATGAGAATTAATTACATAACAATTAGAATTAAAATTTTCATTAAAGGGACTACCCTAATCAGGAAGTAGGTCTTAAAGTGTTGTTAATGTTTTATTAAAACATAGCATGTCATTAGAATTTATGTCATAAATTTTAACGAGTTCTTAATGGCTAACCTAAGAGGGTTGTCTTGTGTTATCAAATAAGTGACAACATTTGCATAGCCATTAACATAAAGTTACACTAATTTTAACGCATAAAAAGAGTGGCCTACAATTTAACAATTAAATAGAAAATTATTTATCTAATAAAATTTTTTGCATGCATTTCTTAAATTTAACCTTTAAATTTAAAATAATGAATTTAAAACATTTTAATTTTTATCTCATAAAATATAATAGTTTTAAAATGATCATATGATATGCATGCAACTAAAATATTTATCGCATAAAGTTTTAAAGTTTTAAAATCAGTTTTAAAATTATTACATAAATTTAAAACATAATTTAAATAAAAATTTCATGCTTATAAATTTATCATATAAAATATTTAACCATCTAAAATCATTTTAAACTTATCGCATAAATTTAAAGAAACATTTTACTGTATTTAAAAGCATGCAATTAATTAATCGCAGTCATATATCAGCATACAGACATCGCTCCAGTACCACTATATGGTTTTGTGGAACCCTTAGGACACAAATCCGGGCCCGGCCTAAGTTGGACGGACCACAGAAACAAATATTGCAGCGTAAAATGATATGTTAATCTAATTAACATGCAGCCCTAAGGAACAAGACCCTTAGCTAGGATCTCTGCTAGCTCGAGGTAGATCTGACCACCCCAAGAGGGATCTAAACTACTGCGAATAATTAAAACGAAAGCTTCTAAAAACATACCCGGAACCTTGCCCTGGGGTAGGCAAGGTGTACCGCAGCATCTTCCGAGCCGATCCCTGTCCCATGCCGAACCACTCTTCGAACCGCTCCACATCCCGAGGCGAGCAATACTCGTGTCGCCGAGCTAACCACGCGTCGAAGAAAGTTTCACGCGAGTAAAAGCATTCGCCAAGATTTCGGATCCGAATCCGAATCCCTTCGTGGCTTCAATAGAGTCCTTCAGGAGTAAGACAGAAATTTAAGGAGAAGAGGAATTAATTTAAGTTTTGATCCGAGCGTGCTCCAACGTTTTTGGGAGATGCTCAGATCTTGAGCTTGGGACAAGTTATGAGGAGGGGGGAGGGCCTCTATTTATAGAGGCGACTGACTCTCCCCTTTTCCCCACAACCAAGGTGGGACTATTAATTTGGAGTTAATTAAATCAAGTTAGTTGCCTTTCACAAAGGGCAAACTTTCGCGAATTTTAACTCACTCACTGTTGAACTTCAATCTTGGTACAACCTACCAAATCGAAAAGGGTTGAACAATAAACGTGTAGGAAAAACAGCTCTTCAATCTGACGTCGTTTGACCCTTCAAACATCGTGCCAAAGTTTGCCCAAAAAACACCCAAAAAGCACAAGCCAGCCGCCGCACAAGACTGGGCTCAAAGCCCTAGGCGCAGGCCCCACTGCGCGTCAGCGCGTGCAGCACATGTGCTTCGAGGCGTGTGCACTACACATGCCTCCGTGCAGCAGGGTGGTCCGTGCCCGCATGAAGCGGGCGCGCCCGCTTCAAAAGCGGGCACTGATTCAATAAGCGGGCCACGTGCCCGTGCAATGCACGGGAACGTGCGGGCCGCGGGCACGGTCGCTCGCTACTGTAGCGGGTGCAGGTGCCCGCTTCTCCTCTTGCTTGTTGGGCTGGTTTAGCCCAATCAGATTGGGCTGTGTCAGTCCAATCTGATTGGGCTGAACCCTCTTGCTTATATTGGGTTTTCAGCCATAACTTTTTCGTTTGGCGTCGAACCTACGTTTAGATTGGGATGATCCCATCATCCACGTAGCTTTTTCCATGCGTTAAATAAATTAAATATTGTCTTAAACAATTTAAAACACATTTAACTCCTTTTGCATCATATGCAAAATAGTCCCCTATTTAAGCTTAAATTATTATTTTGCATCAAATGCAATTATTCTATCCCTTGCATCAAAATGCAAAAATTCTCCATAACTAATTTCTACCTATTACTAGACGAAGGTCGCACTCTGTGTGTGACCCCACAGCTTGACCTTACTACAGGTTGGGCTCGAAGCCTTATACGACAGTGACCACGAGCAGTGACTATCGTCCTTGTTTCAGAATCATAATTATGTGGTTAGCTCATCAACATGAGAATTGTCGGGACCACCCTAACCGTGTTTGTGATGAGTTTCGCAGTTATAGTCTATTCGTCTAAACTATATCGTGTAGATCAAGTCTAGGGCGTGGTCAAATTGTCAACCCCAATGACTTGACTCTGGTTAGTTTCCATCGATCTTTAGTCAACTAATGTTGGACTTCTTTTAACATACTCTGATCAGAGATTATACTAAAGACCGAACTAACTCTACGACACTAACTCCCTTTGACCGGGAGAGACGAATCCTCTCTTGGTCATTACTCTCCTCGTATGCTTCAAGTGACACCCAATTAAAGACCTTTCGACGGGCCTAGCCTCGAAGCTAGGTCAATTATCTAAGTGGCACCGTTCACGCACAGATTCGTAAAATGACCTCAAGTCAAAAGACCAACTTGCATATCATCACTAAGAGTTATCATTGACAGATTGATGAATATAACCATATGATAACTCTTGTGGATCGTTCAGTGAACTTATTCTCTAATGAGCACCTGTGCCTCGTCTTCGACTTCGCCAAGTCAAACGACCATGATATCATCGTCACCGCTATACGGTGAAGACTAAGACACAATTATTGGACGCAACGATCTAGAAACTCTAGTTTGATGATGACAAATGTTGTGCGAACTATTTAACGTGTGTGCTAAGTGTGTTTCATGAATGGCAAATTCGTTATTCTAAGCATTGGAGAAATTGCTATCCACATAGCTAATGGACTTAGTTAAAGTGCCATTCACATAGCAAAGATGACTTGGTCAAGATGAAGAGATGGGGTGTGATCTCATATGAAATCAATTAGGGATTTGATCAAATCAATTAGAGATGAATTCAAATCCCATTACAACCACTTCCAATTTGAATACAAACTCCTAACTTCTAGGGATTCTCCCTTAGCCAAGATCTCTCTCTCTCTCTCTCTTTCTCCCCATCTCTCCTATATAAATTATACCTCAAAGAACATAGTTGGTGCGCCATACAACAAATCCCAAAAGGGGGCCAAATATTTTCTTGTGGGGGGGGGGGGGGTCACGCAAAAAGAAGAAGCCTACATCAAGAGCTTAAAAAAACCTAGCCCATATTATTTTAGCCGCCAGCTTCTTCCAAAGAGATCTTCACGCAAGTTTTTCTTTCCCGAGCTTAAGCCCACATCTTGAAGCAAACAAATCTCCAAGGCCAAAAATTCGTATCATCATCTACTCTCCTATCATCTCAACCTTTGTTACCAACACACGCATCCAAGGGCCTCTCGCACATCAAGCAAACGAGCCCGCATCCGAGCAAACTTCCATCTTCGTCGAACATTTCCTGCTGCCGTGACCATCTCCACGCCATCACCATCGAAACACATCGTCGCAGAAGAAGCTCTCAAGCTCGAGCGCCGTCTGTCGAAGCTCTCGCCGCTGCAAACCTTGTCTCGACACCAGAGAGCTCCTCGCTGCTGAAGCCGTCAAAGTCGAAGAGCTGCTAGACGCTGTTGTCGTCGCCCTTGGAGAGAAAGACGTCGACGTTCAGTGCACGTCGATGCGCTCTTCATCATGACACGAAGTTGCCGCTACCATCGACGTGGAAGTCTTGCTGGGCTGCCGTTCAAAACATCGTCGCCGTTGAGAAACGTGAAGAAGCCTGCACCACGAAGTGATCACCGCTGTCGCCGTTGAGTAACGAGAAGTCGGAGATCGCCATCGTCTGCTCTCTGTCGAAGATCGCTGTTGCCGGTCGAGTTGCCGTCTTCATCTCTGTAGTGAAGGAGAAGCAAGCAAAGTCCGCTACCATCATTGTCGAACCGTCGTCGTTACGAAGTCGCCGTCGAGAGTCGGAGAAGGAGCACTGCCCGCCTGCATGCCCTAGCATGCAAAACGAAGGGTATTATATGGCTGACATGGCGATTGCTGCTACGTGAAATCGAAAACGAAAAGCAGCGAAAATACTTTGCTGACGTCGCCATGCGTTTTTAAGTGATTACTCTATGCACCGACTGCTTATAAAAAGGATTTGAACTGAATTTCTTTACGCACAGACCTACTTGTGCACTTGACTTCAAAGGGCTACAGACTGAGATCCAGGAGTTGGATTGAGACACTGTTTGCGTCAGATTGGAGTTGACGACGTGCTGATTGACAGAGACGACTACACAAACACGAACTAAGCATCTCTAAACCCTTAACTCTTTATATTTGTGTCTTAGTATAATGTTCTCTGTAGGGAAAACTTTACCATATTTTGTGACTATTTTGGACTTGTCTGGTTGGGGCTAGACAAGAGGGTCTTGACGTGTTGTAGCAGTCAAGATACGCATTTACGAGGTTGATAGAGTTCTGCACTTTGTTGAGTGTGGTACAGTCTAGGTGGGAAGTTGGAGCTAGGACCCCATTGTAGGTGTACAGAAGGAACTTATTAATGCTAGTATTTGCTTGGGGCTGGACGTAGGTCGTTGTTGCGACCAAACCAGGGTATATCTGTTCGTTCTCTGTAATTGTCTCCCATTTACTCTGGTTGTGCTTTTAATCGCGTGTGACTTCTCGTGGGTTGCACGAGAATTTTTTTAAGCCTATTCACCCCCTATAGGCTAGGATCCAGATCCAACAAGTGGTATCAGAGCAGGTTTTAGGATCTAGACTAGGTTTGACTATGGATCACATTGATAGTGCTTTTGCTGAGGGTTAGTCTATTTCACGTCCCCTAGATTTAATGGAGTAGATTATACTTATTGGAAAAATCGTATGAGAATCTACTTGATTTCTATTGATTATAAAGCTTGGCAAATTGTTGAAAAAGGCTATAAACCACCTGTCATTAAAATTGAAAATACTGAGATGCTTAAACCTAATGATAAATGGGATGATAATGATTGGAGGCTTTATTCTCTTAATGCTAAAGCTATGAATGCTCTCATTTGTTCATTAGATAAATCTGAATTCAATCGTATCTCACATTGTCTAACTGCGCAGGAAATATGGCATACATTGGAGGTGACGCATGAGGGAACATCACATGTGAAGGAGTCTAGACTGGCACTTCTGAGCACGGAGTATGAGGAATTTCGCATGCTACCATCAGAGACCATATCAGAGATGTTTGCGAGGTTCACCAACATCGTCTACAAAGTCTAGCTCGCTTGGTACGCCATATTCTAGTCTTGAACAGGTGAGAAAATTATTAAGAGCGCTGCCAAACTCTTTCAGGCCTAAAGTCACTGTCATCCAAGAAGCGAAGGATCTATCACAGATGAGGGTGGAGGGCTTGATAGGTAATCTAATATCCCACGAGCTTGAATTGCAAAACATTGAAGAAAGAGAGAAACTTGAGGAGAAGGAAAAAGCTTCAAAGCCACTTGCTCTGAAAGCTAGTGAAGATGAAGAAGATGATGAGGAGATGGTGCTAATGGTTAGAAATTTCAGAAAGTTCGTCAGACCTCCTCAAGGAAGATCAGAAATGCATAGAAGGTTCATTCGCTCTAACACTTTTAATTACGATAAAAATTCTTCTGAACAAGATTCTGGTAATAGAGTTGAATTCTTCAAATGCAGGAAAAGGGGACACTTTGCGAAGCAATGCAGACAAGTGACTACTCAGGTTGCTAAAGATAAAGAAAAAGCCAAGATGCTAACTTGGGACATGGACATCGAAGCTGAGGATGAGGATGAAGAGGTGGTAGTCCACTCCGCTATCGTCTACTTAATGGCAAAGAACGATGATGTAAATTCCTTTACTAAAGATGAATTGTTAGATGTTTGTAAAGGAATGCAAAATGAGATTAATGAGCTAAAACTCACGTTGGTTGATTATAGGAATGCCAGCTTTAAATTACAAAAGGAAAACTGTGATATTTCTGAGGAAGTTGACATTCTTAAAGAAAAACTTGATGAACGTGATTCTACCATTGCTATAATGAAAAAGGAAAATCATGCTTTAATGAAGAAGTTGTGTGTCTCTCTTGCCCTTCCTTATTGAATGAAATTAGCATGCTTAAGCAAGATTTAATTAAGCTCGAAACTGAAATGGATTATATGATTGAGAGCTTAATGATAAAATGTGCATGTTAAATAACGATCTTAAAAGAAAAATGGTTGAATTTGAAAAGGAGGAGGAGGAAAACAAGAGAGCTTTTATAAGTAAATGTACTTTGCTTGTGGATGAAAATGTGATATTAAAATCCAAAGTCTCTAGTCTTGAATTTTCCATTAAGAAGTTCTCTATAGGAAAACAATCATGGGATACTATTTTAGAGAATCAATTATATGGGAATAATAGACGAGGACTTGGATTTAATTCAAAAAATGCTAAAAAGCCTGTCTTTAAGAAATTCCACAATATGCCCTCTATTGTGAAAAATATGCATGCAAAGTGCTTTACTTGTGATAGTGTTGGTCACACATCCTATTATTGTAAGTTTAGGAACACAAACATAAAGTTCAAACAAGTATGGGTTCCTAAATCCTTAATGGCTAACACTAGTGGACCTTATTGGATTCCAATGTCACACTTAACACCTTTCATGTAGGTGAGGTGGAGATTTGGCGAGGAGCGATGACTTGAAAGTCTCATTCTTTTAGCTCCTTAGTCAAATAGCGACGCGAATGTATATTTCTTTTCCCTCTTTGCATTCATTGCATACCTTCATAGTTTTGTGTGTGTGCTTGATTTAATTTTTGTGTGTGTGCTTGTTTGTTTGCTTTTTAGGCTTATTTTAGTTCTTTATATAAGAAAAACAAAAAAATATGAAAAACCAAAAATCCAAAAAAATGTGCTTAATGAATACCTCTTTATGAATCTTTATAAGTGGTATTATTGGATGTTCATTCATATCCTTTGTAGAAATCATTGTATTATTGTTATAGCTACATGCGCATGTTAGAATCTATTTGGTTGCCATGACATGCTTTGTGAAATGATTAATTTGATTTCTACACCTACATACGCACTTTCACGAATACGAAACTTTTAGTACTTTTGGAGATTCTTTTGATGAATGTTGGAAAGTGAATGTAGGATTGATAATAACTGAATTATCTAAGGGAAATGATGTGTTTTTGCCATGAATAAAAATTGAGCACAAAAGAATTGTAAATGAGAAAATATACATGAACTTTGCTCCGTATGAAAAATGGATACAATTCATGGCAAGAACACTACCCACGAATATCCAACATATGCTTTATTGGTTATCTTTAGCGTTGGTGTATATTACTCGTCAAGCAATGCCAACCCCACATCTAAGAGTCCTTATAGGCTATGCTTTGGGGTTTGGTACCTTGAACTCATTTTTAATGAGGTGGGAAAAATCAATCCTAGTGAAACTCTTGTTAATTGGAAAATATGGATTGTTCTGGTTGATGTTCTAAATTGAATCTCCCTTTGTACTTCAATGTTTATATTATCACACTTACACATTGGTGATGAAGTCTAAATTATGATTTTTATGAATTTGAATTGTCTACTTTATGGAAAATGACATGCAAGTGATAGATATAATCTATAATACTTTATTTTTGCATGTGTTATTTGATGACTTCATTAGTCCACTTTTGATGATAAGAAAGGGGGAGAAAAGACAAAAGATTTGGTATTGTTGAAGGGGGAGCTTGTACTATGAAATACATGTTCAAGGGGGAGCTTGAAGATAGGGGGATCATGCTTGCTTTTCATAGGGGAAGCTTGAAGATAGGGGGAGCATGCTTGCTTTTCATCATTGCTATATTGTGTGCATGCTTGTAATATTGTGTCTCATTGTATACATCATAAGCATTACACCCCTCATCACACTTCACACACACCTATCTAATTGCTCAAATCTTTCATTGGGTTTGTCATCATCAAAAGGGGGAGATTGTTGGAAGCAATGATCTAGGAACTCTAGTTTGATGATGACAAACATTGTGCAAACTATTTAACGTGTGTACTAAGTGTGTTTCAGGAATGACAAAGTCGTTATTCTAAGCGTTGGAGAAATTTCTATCCACATAGCTAATGGACTTGGTCAAAGTGCCATTCACATAGCAAAGATGACTTGGTCAAGATGAAGAGATGAGATGTGATATCATATCAAATCAATTAGGGATTTGATCAAATCAATTAGAGATGAATTCAAATCCCATTACAACCATTTCCAATTTGAATACAAACTCCTTACTTCTAGGGATTCTCCCGTAGCCAAGATCTCTCTCTCTCTCTCTCTCTCTCTCTCTCTCTCTCCCGCCATATAAATTATACCTCAAAGAACATAGTTGGTGCGGCATACAACAAATCCCAAAAGGGGGCCAAACATTTTCTTTGGGGGGGGTCACGCGAAAAGAAGAAGCCTACATCAAGAGCTTAAAAAACACTAGCCCATATTATTTTAGGCTCCAGCTTCTTCCAAAGAGATCTTCACGCAAGTTTTTCTTTCCCGAGCTTAAGCCCACATCTTGAAGCAAACAAATCTCCAAGGCCAAAAATTCGTATCATCATCAACTCTGCTATCATCTCAAGCTTTGTTACCAACCTACGCATCTAAGGGCCTCTCGCACATCAAGCAAACGAGCTCGCATCCGAGCAAACTTCCATCTTCGTCGAACATTTCTTGTTGCCGTGAACATCTCCATGCCATCACCCTCGAAACCCATCGTCGCAGAAGCAGCTGTCAAGCTTGAGCACCATCTGTCGAAGCTCTCGCCGCTGCAAACCTTGTCTCGACACCAAAGAGCTCCTCGCTGCTGAAGCTATCAAAGTCGAAGAGCTGCTAGACGCTGCTATCGTCGCCCTTGGAGAGAACGCCGTCGCCGTTCAGTGCACATCGCTGCGCTCTTCATCACGCCACAAAGTTGCCGCTGTCTTCGACGTGGAAGTCTTGCTGGGCTGCCATTTTAAATGTCGTCGCCGTTGAGAAACGTGAAGAAGCCTGCACCACGAAGTGATCGTCGCTGTCGCCGTTAAGTAACAAGAAGTCAGAGATTGTCGTCGTCCGCTCTCTATCGAAGATCGCTGTTACCGGTCGAGTTGCCGTCTTCATCTCTGCCGTGAAGGAGAAGCAAGCGAAGTTCGCTGCCATCATTCTCAAACCTCCATTGCCACATCACCACCGAGAGTCGGAGAAGGAGCGTTGCCCGCCTGCATGCCTTAGCGTGCGAAACGAAGGGTATTATACGGTTGACGTGACGATTGCTGTTGCGTGAAATCGAAAACGAAAAGCAGCAAAAATCCTTTGCTGACGTGGCCATGGGGTTTTAAGTGATTGCTCTACGCACCGACCGCTTATAAAAAGGATTTGAACTAAATTGCTTTAAGCACAGACCTACTTGTGCACTTGACTTCAAAGGGCTACAGACTGAGATCCAAGAGTTGGATTGAGACACCGTTTACGTCAGATTGGAGCTGATGACATGCTGATTGACAGAGATGACTACACGGACACGAACTGTGCATCTCTAAACCCTTTACTCTTTATATTCGTGTCTTAGTGTAACGTTCTCTGTAGGAAAAACTTTACCATATTTTGTTACTATTTTGGACTTGTATGGTTGTGGCTAGACAAGATGGTCTTGACGTGTTGTAGCAGTCAAGATACGCATTTACTAGGTTGATAAAGTTCTGCACTTTGTTGAGTATGGTACAGTCTAGGTGGGGAGTTGGAGCTAGGACCACATTGTAGGTGTACAGAAGGAATTTATTAATACTAGTATTTTCTTGGGGCTGGACGTAGGTCGTTGTTGCGACCGAACCAGGGTATATCTATGCGTTCTCTGTGATTGTCTACCATTTACTCTGGTTGTACTTTTAACTGTGTATGATTTCTCGTGGGTTGCACGAGAATTTTTTTAAGCCTATTCACACCCCTCTAGGCTAGGATTCAAACCAACAATAATGGTCTATCTGATGTTTCGATATCCTTGTCTCGAAACATCTACGAGCACGAACCTTTTTAGAATTATGCTACAGACGGTAAAATATTTCTCCATGATCGAGATACTCATATCGATACATGTTTGTACTCGCATAAAGTCTCAGGACTTTACCTAAGTTAAAATCTAATGTTTACTACATTATTGATTAACTTAGATAAAACTCTACCAAACAGCTTACTGTTATTTTGAACAAGATGTTTGTGCTATTCACACAGAGATAAATTGCCTCGAGTGCATCATCTCTCAACAGAAAGGGAGCAGCGATCCAATGGAGACAGTTTTTTCTTCTTCATCAGAGATTCGAATGTTCTCCGTTTCTTCGACTGCTGCAAGCCGCTGATCTTTTTGCCATGGGGATCAATCGGGTCTGCAAGCTCGATCCTCCTCAAAGCGGTAGACAGCATGTAGCACGACCGTGCCTGTTTTTGATTCCCTTTGCCTTTCCAACTCCCTCGGGGGTCTGGAATTTGATTATCTGATGGATGGTTGAGACCACTGCTTCTATAGCATTCAATAGTGGCATTCCAATGATCCCGTTATACGTCGAGTTGATCTTCACCACCATGAAACTAGTTAAGCGAGTGATCTCTTGAGGGTACGTGCAGAGGGTCATCGGCAGGGTGAGGATACCTGCTATTAGGGTGGAATGCCAGGTGAATCCCACCAAGGGCCCTAAACCAGGCGTCAACTCCACGGATGACAGCATCATCCTCTCCAATGTAGTGAAGAAGAGTATGTCACATGAACTCCCAGTGTCGACAAGTAACCTTTTTAGGGCAATCTCCTTAATGGTTGTCGTGATGATGATGGCATCATTTTGCGGTAGTTCCACACCCTCTAAATCTTCATCCGAGAAGGAGGTAGGCGGTGTAGAATCTCTGGGGCGCTTTTGCCCCATAGACATTGTCATCAACCTTCCGGTATATGAGCTTTGGAGAGAGGTTGATAGCTCCAGGTGCGTGGACCTCCCATTATCATGCTGATGAGACTGACACTGGGAGGTCTCGTGGCAGCCTCGGAGGATGTTGATGGGTGAGTCGACATGGTCGAGTAGTTCGTCGATCGGGATGTCGACTCGTGGTTTTCCACAGATGGCGCCAAACTGTTAAGGCCAAAATTGACCGAGACAGATGTCAAGCTGACGTTGACTCTGGATGCTGAATCGGAGCCTCGTCAGCAGATGAAGTGGAACCCTAGGTTGGAAGAACCAGGGTCGAGTGATGGTAGTTGATGATGGTGCGATACTCGATCGACCTTCGAGCAGCTGATGCACCAATCGTTTGAGGCTAGGAAGCTCGATGACGACCTTCGTCGTTGGATGATGACCGTCGATCTGCACCATAGGGACACGTAAGGGGGTCGGATCTGGATTCCGACCCAAATCCCCTCCGATACTTAAGTTTGTATGTGAGCTTAAGGAAGAGAGGGAGCTTGGTGCAGCTGAGATTGACCCACAGAGGTTCATCTCAGGACTGACGATGCAAGCTTGAAAGTATGGGAAATATCAGCTGAGAAGATGGAGTTCTATGTCTTAGACCTCGTACCTTGAAAGTGGAACCCCTTTACCTTTGTCCTTCTGTCCATTTATAGGCGGTTCCTCTCTGATTGTGTGTAACCGTCCCTCATTAATTCGGGCACGATCTCCTCTGGGATTCGGGGCAATGGCTGCTCATTTACTCGGCCCCATTAATCTCCCCTCGAATATTGGCGCATGCCTAACGGCCGAACGACCCGTTCGTCTGACTCAGCAATGCCCCGCTCTACGTGACGGGTATCGGGTTGCGGGCGCCAAATGGGCCGGGTGAACGGATACTCCAATAGGGTCCGTACCCGTTCACTAACTATAGGTGAACACAAATTCGATCCAAACCACGTAATTCCTCCTCTTCAATCCTTCCGTTGCTTTAAGGTGATATGTTCATCTATTGATTTCTTTATTATTATCTTCAACATTGGTATCAGAGTGCTATTCATCGGGAAATTCACGTTTTTTAATTTTTTCCGTTTAGTGTGTTTAATAGGAGGAAAACGAGATGAACGGTTGCGAAGGGGACTCGGCATAGGTCTTCGTCATTCGTCGGCCATGGACTCCGATCATCGATCGCCGCTGCTCCACCAATGGGGCGAAGCGATAAAGGGATGTACTTCCATCCTGTGCGTGACAATGAAACCTCTTCCCAGGCAAGCAACGATGGGGATATGGCACAGCCAAAGACCACTAACCCCTCGATGCTGTTCGTCGGTATTCGTATCTAGTCCCACAGACCGCAAGTGCTTCAGTAGGTGTTGTTTGAGACTAGGAATTTCGACAGAGGAGACCTCTCGGGCACCAGGGTTTTGTAACCCCATCGGCATGGACGATGGGACTTTGCCCTCCTGATCATGGGGATTTGTCGGAGAGCTACCTAGATCGGCGGAGGGTGTTGAATGACCCCCTCCTCTGGCTGCTCCGCCAGTTGATCCTCCTCCTCAGGTTTCTTGGGACGACGACCAATTGGCTCAAAGAAACAATGAAAACAAAGAGAAACTCAAAGAACAAAGAAGAAAACTAAGAACAATGTAAAAATGGCAGAAAATCTCAAAAGAGAATTAATTGCTTCATTTCATCGATGATAACATTTTCCCTCAATTTCCCTATTTATGTGATCTTCCAGCTATTCCCTAACAAACTCTAACAAACTCCAAACGGAATTTGTTACAACGGTGAGCTATGCTTCTCCATCGCAATGGGTTCTCCGCTGGCTGGAGGTTGGGGAATATGCTGAATTTGGACCGTTGAGATTTAACTAATTGAGCCGCAGCTGTCCTGATGTCGAATGGCAGAGATTAGCTCTCCTCACAGACCAACGGTCGAGATTATATCATTCTGAAGGGGTGTCACGGTCGCTTTTCAACCGTGTGTTTTTCATGCGCATACTTCTCTTTCGTACACGTATTTATTGTGTGCTCTTCTTGTAACCCGAACGCATGAAGTTATATATCGTTGTGACCCTCTGAGAGAGTACTTATTTGTGAAATTTTTTTGCGAACGTTATTTCACGGGTCATTCTCCCACAAATCGGCTTTGATTGAAGGTGTGTCGTAACTTTAGACTTTGACGTTTGATCTTTTTATTTTTATTTCCATTTTTCGTTAACCTAGCACGTGACCAATCATCTTAGCCTCAACCCTCATGTCTACACGGTCGTCCCGATATTTTTCTTGTATTTATCGGACACCGTTAGACCGACCTATCGACCTAATCATATTCGATTTTTTACTTAGCCCTAATTAATTCAAATTTGAAATCTTAATCAAATCTTAATCAATCTATAGGTTATCATATGTATCACATGAAATATATTCCCTAGCTATTTGCATCCTAAGTCTACCCTCCCCCTCTCACACACTCTCTCTCCAATCAACCTAAGTCTACCCCCTTTTCAACTTTATTTAGCATATTACCCTCATTAGAACGTGTTCTAGCCCTAGGGTTTTATATCTCACGCAAACAACCCATCAGCCGTCGCCCTTGCACCCGAGCCTTTGCCGCCGGCTGCCCCTCACCTCTGGCCACCATCACTTGCCGCCGACCCCTCCCTCTTCTCTCTCTTCCCTCTCCTCCCTTGCACAAACAGCCGGCCCTCCTCCACAAAAATTGCCGATCTCTCCCCCCTAAAACTCACGGCCAGCCTTCCCTCCACCTCAGGCCGTGCCCCCATCCCGCGGCCACCTACTGCCGGCCATCCCCCTCATTGTCGGCCTACACCTCCTCCACCCGGATCCGCGCAAACACCCTCGCTTCACCCTCTAAACTGCCACACACCCTCTTCCCAAACCAGCCGGCCCTCTCCCTTGAAGCCGCAGCCCGGGCCTCCCCAACAGCAGGCTGAGACCCCCTTGCTCACTGCCACTGTGCGCGCAACCCAACATCAGGGCGAGATCTTCCTTGCTCGCTGCCGTTCGTGCGTCGTGCTACCATTGTCTCTAGTTGTTGCCATACCTTGGTTGCTACCGGATCCAACTCCTGAGGTCGCTACCCGACGTCAGTGTAGCTCTCGCGTCGTGTTGAGGTATATCCCGATCCGTAGTATACCCAAACACCGAATGTTTAAACAAGATAAAAATCGTAATTTTATTGTTTTGGTTAAATCACTAATTGAAGATAAATGAATACAGGACTGTAGGTTGGATGTTGACTTGAGCACATAGGGAGATCTGGACCATCGTTGAACTGAGGATTACAGACGTTGTTACAGGCAAGTGAAACTTGCTCAGTTGGTTGTTAGGCAATGTTAGGCCATTCTGTAATTTTGTGTAAAAGAGACTAGGCGGTGAAATGATAGTCACTTAGACGCCATACTTGATCTAGCTTGACAACGAAGCTAGATCCGACACCTATACTTGATCTACCTTGACAACAAAGCTAGATCCGACACCCTTGCCATGATATGATTCATGCATATCACATGTCACGTTTATTTTGATATACCTGTATGCAATTCAATATATGCTATTATACTATCATGTTGCATATCGCATGTCATTTCATGCATTGAATGTTTTGTCGTGAATGTGTAGCACACGTGACGTGCGTTTATATTTCATATATTCACGCACGTTTTCTCTTGTGTTTTTCCGTTATTTTCTGCCGTCTCGTATCCGTTTTCTCGTATTTTCTTGTTTTCTTTCACTTCTCCATGTTTTTACGTGTTTGCAGGAGTTCGCTAGCGTAGGGGACGTTTAACGACGATATCATAAGTCCCCGGAGCAACGGGAGGAGTCACGCATGATCCAGGGGGTCATACGACAGAGATCTCCATCTTTCAGCCCCCACCCGATCGGTTGGACACAGCCAACCGATCGGGTGATGCACGCGTGCACCACCAAGACAGCAGCTGAAGCTACGGGAGCATCAACCGACCGGGTCGCCGACCGGTTCAACCCGGCTGTTCTCTCGGGAAACTGGAGCTGAAATCCAACCGATCGGGTGATCTTCACCCGATCAGTTCATCTGTAGCCGTTTTCTCGAAGTGATGACACGGAGAGCTCACCCGGCCGCCTGCAGACCGTGCCAAAACTTTCGAAGTCTCTATCTTTTTGGGCAAAAATTTCAACCGATTGGTTGGTTTATCAACCGATCGGTTCACCCGACGACGCTCAAGATCCAAACGACGAGCAGCTTCCGCCAACCGACCGTGTCACCTGAGCGGGTGAAATTTTGAAGATTGCTGCCGAAGTTCGCAGCAGGTCACCCAATCGGGTGATTCTTCACCCGATCGGGTGATGTCGTTTTCTATATATAGAAACCCTAGGTTTCCAGAAAACGGGGAGAATTGTTATTTTTGCTGTTTTCTCTCTCTTGACGGCTGTAAATTTCTAGATATTTGTAAGTTGTCTGATCTTTACCAAACTTTAATATAGTGTTATTTACATTTCTCTTACTACTTTTCAATCGCCTGATCATGCTTTTAACTGTCGATTTTCATTTAGATTGCTTTTTACCTAAAATGTGTGCGTAGTTCCCAAATCTGGGATTTTGGTGGAAACCCCTTCGTGGGTTCTCCCCGATGCGTCCATAGGACTAGGAAATCGATAGGGATTAGGAATCTATCGCTTACGCGGGGTGTTTCATTGTCATCGGCGGGAAAAAGACCGCCTTTGACCGTTGGGCCAAGGGGGAATAAACTTGGCGGTTGACTCCCTAGCCATAGCTCATGCCCTTAGCGTAGACGTCGAATCCTAGAGCGCGGGAGTGGCAGGACGAGATGTTGGGAGTTATCGTTGCGAGCTTAGTGCTCCCGGAGTCGGTCAGTGTTAATGGACATGGGAATGCCCACTGACCGAACCCGGGTAGTCTGGCGTATCATCCTGAGCATCGACCGGAATATCGGGCCCATGGGATGCCGGTATCACTCTTAGAGGCAACGTCTCACCATTAGACCCTAATTTCGATCGTAATCCTACCCGTAGGCCGTATTGGCGAGAATCGCACGATAGGGTGGAAACTGAAGTCCCGGGTTTCCCTTTATATTGTTTATCCCTCGCATTCTATTTTCAGTGACAACCCATCTACCGATTCAGGCTAGCTCACCCATGGGGTGAATCCGGTCCTTTCTGACACAAGCACAACCACGCCTCCCTGAGTTTGACCCCCAAGCCACACTACAACACCGTGCGCTTGCGGTTATAAATATTTAAATCTCACGCCCCAATCATATATTGCACACATCTGACACGCACAACGCGGGGACGTCAAGCTTTATGGCGCCGTTGCCGAGGAGGCAACATGCTTGTTATTTTTAGATCTTATGAACCCTTGAGTCTAGCTCTCATCTCTATCTCGCGATAATTTTCGCATTCTTCTTTTTCGTTTTTATTTTCTTATTTTTGTTTTATATTTTATCTGTTTCTTTCCCACTTTTCACTTCACAGGTGTTTGTTGCTTTTCATGCGCAGGAGTTCAAGGAGTCTCGACGACTTGATTCCTGTTGATCCGGAGATAAACGCCACCCTAAGGCGTTTAGCCACAGAGAAGCGAAGAAGAGAAGAGCCCGAAGACATGGGGGAGAACACCACACCTCATAAATCCCTGCTGGAGTACTTGATGCCATACATTGAGTCCACCTCCGCCATCCGTCCTCCTGCTATTACGGCGTCAAGCTTCGAGCTTAAGCCGTCTTTGGTGACGTGGATCCAGCAGGATCAATTCTCGGAGGCACCCATGGAGAGCCCCATCGAACATTTGGACTCCTTCTTAGAGAAATGTGACACCTTCCGGATAAATGGTGTCACAGCAGAGGCGATCCGTCTGAAGCTATTCCCCTTCTCTCTGCGAGATAAGGCCAAGCTATGGCTTAGGGGGAAGGACCCAAATACGTTCAACACTTGGGAGAATCTTTCAAATGCTTTTCTGACAAAGTTCTTTCCTTCGGGGAAGACCATGAAGTTGAGGAGTGAAATCTCCTCCTTCTCCCAAGCCAGCCACGAGTCCCTGCATGAAGCTTGGACAAGATATAAGGAAAAGCAGCGAAGATGCCCTCATCACGAGCTTCCCAAGTGGCAGATAATTAATCTGTTCTACAACGGATTGAGGGATGATTTAAAATCTTCGATGGATGCCGCGGCTGGGAGGTCCTTCATGTCTAGAAGTGAAGAAGATGCCGGGAACATTCTAGAAAATATGGCATCAAACAATAAGCGGTGGTGTGACGAGAGAGCCACACCTAGATCTGGGGGTATCCACAGGGTCGAGGACGTCGACAAATTATCCAGCAAGTTCGACTTGTTGTCGACCCAGATCTCCGCGCTAATGGTAGGAGCCGGTGGCGCCGGTACACAACATATTACGACGGTGGAATACGAAGTCATGGGAGACTTCGAGGGTGGTGACAGCTCACCACCGTTGGACCAAGCGAGCACACTATTCTACAATCCTACGGGAAATGCGCCGTATCCACCACAGACTAGCTCCAATCCGGCCTACTCTCCAAATAATCGGAACCACCCCAACCTTAGCTACCGGGCGCCGTATCAGCAGCCGCCCCCTCAGCAACAACCACAGCTAATATATCAGCCGGCTAGGCCTCAGAAGCAACAGTTTCAGCAGCAACAGTTCAGCAGCAGCAGCCTCCACAACAGTATCAGCAATATGCTCCCAGGAATCAGCAGCCCATTCAGCAGCAGCAGCAATATGGCCAGCAGAGGGCCATCTCTCCGGTTGAGTCCCTCTTGACTCAATACATCACCAACCAGGAGAAGATAAATTTGAAGCTGGAGATGGGGCAGAGGGCTCTCACTGATCAGGTAACCCAGCTGGGGTTACAAGTGGCGAACCTTCAGAGGTCACAGAATCTATTGCCGCCACAACCTGAAGTGAACCTGAGGGGAGCAAATCAGACTTTGGCACTCACGCACGAGAATGCAAATGTGTCCGCTATCATATTGAGAAGCGGGACACAAATCCCCACAAGAGTGCCCCCAAGGAACCAGAAGCACCATTGGTCGTAGAACGAACAATTTAAAAATTGAATGACGACGGTGCTTTGTCGCCAAAGCAAACGACTCCGGAGGGAGTCCCTGAAGAGGAGAAGAAGAAAACTGAGGAAGGGAGCCTCAGGGTATTCAAGCCCGTTGTGCCTTTTCCACAACGGCTAGCCCATGCCAAGATAGACGAGAAGTATGGCAAATTCTTTGCCATGGTCAAGGATCTAAGCTTGCAAATCCCCTTCCTCGAAGCTATCGAGACGATTCCCTCCTACGCAAAATTTCTAAAGGATTTGGTGATAAGAGGGTCCAGAAAAGAGAAGGTCGTATTGACGGTGGAATGCAGCACTCTCATTCAGAGAGCAAATCCGCCCAAGCTTAACGACCCGGGGAGCTTCTCTATCTCTTGTGCGATCCGGGAGGTAAAGATCTATCGCGCACTCGTTGACCTTGGAGTGATCGTCAGTTTAATGCCCTTGTCGCTATATAAGAGGATAGGGATGGGTGATTTAGAGCCCACCGGTATGACTCTACAGCTTACAGACCGTTCGGTCAAATATCCGGTGGGGGTTGTAGATGACCTCCCTATCAACGTAAGTGGGGTGCATGTGCCGGTGGACTTCAACGTCATGGACATGCCTGAAGATGCGCACACCCCCATCATCCTTGGACGGCCTTTCATGGCCACTGCCGGCGTTTTAATAGATGTGAAGAATGGAAAGCTTTCCCTTAACGTCGGCAACGAAAAAGTCGAGTTTGACTTAGGGTTGTCAATGAAGCACCCCAATCCCCCGGATGATCCAAGATGCAACATGCTGGAGTTAGAAGAAGAGAGAGTTATGGAAGCAAGCTCCTGGGAAATTCTTTCAAGAAATCCCCCCGATAGCTTGGGGGACTTAGAAGAACCAGTCGGCCTGAAGAAATATGACGTTGCTGGGAAAGTGGATGCGGCACACACGGTCCCTCCCGGATTTCTAAATGCTTCTCCGACGAAGAGGAAAGGGAAAGAGCCTATGGGGCTCACCGGAGAAGAGATTCGGATCCTGAAACGAGTGGCGGTAGACACCAATATAAGGGAGAAGCCCCCGGATCCCGTCAACAAAGGGAGGGTCGTCGAGCAAGTTTTCTTGTCACCGCCGAAGACACCGAAGGCCACCAACTCTGAATCTGAAGCGATGCCGATTTTAGGGCATCACCCTCGCCCACCTTGAATATCATCTACGGGCGTCGAGCAAACGACGTTAAACAAAAGCGCTTCATGGGAGGCAACCCATGCTCTAAACTCTTATCTTCATTTTTAGGATTTTTATTATCTTTAGTTTTTCTACTTTAATAATTAAATTCAGCCGCGGGATCATCCGTCAAGAAACTTAGGCCATTCGTGAATTTTTGCAGGAAATAAGCCCTCACCCGATTGGGTGATTACTCAACCGATCGGGTGAGACGTATCAGACAATGGCCATATCTGAGTTCCAACGAACCGGTCGGGTGAAGCAAGCTGAGACCGGGTGGCACACCGTGTGAGCTGTGTAGTAGTCTCGGGAATTTTGGGGAATTGATCAACCGGTAGTTGATACAAAGCGTGGTCGGGTGACTGACTGGGTGAGCTGTACTAAACTTTCGGGAAAAAGTGTGGAGCGGCCAACCGATCGGGTGAAATGTCACCAGGTCGTTTCGCATGTAGCCAATTTTCAGCAAATTTTTCGACCTAAAAGTCAACCGATCGAGTGACATTTCACCCGATCGGTTCGACTTAAACCCTATAAATAACCCAACTCCACCCGTTCATTTCCACCTCGACCGATTTCGATTATCTCTCGACGTTTCGACTCCTCCGAGCTCCAACCGACGCCGTTTCTCCCTCAACCTTCCACACAACTCCATCCATCGATCTCCCAACACTCTATCTCTATCTCTCCATCGATCCATCCCCCTCCCTCTTCGATTTCACCCGCATCAAAGCCCTAAATTCCGCCCAAAACCCCCCCATAAAATTTGCTGAAAAGAGAAGCGCCGCGGCTCCACACTTCTCCCCATTGCGTATCAGTGGGACATCTGCGAGCAAGGTTATTCATCTTGATTGGGTAACTTCGCTCCTTAGCTCAATTTCATATTTTGCCCTAGAAATTTTTACTTGCTCGATCGCTTGTGTGTGTACATTCATCATATTTTTGCATTCACTCGTGCACACACACCCACATGGCTCGGGATCAAGATAGGGGTAAGAGTATCATGGGAGAGGAGGGGTCATCTTGCAAGAGACGCAAGACCACACGTCCACCATACACACGCCCTCCTCCTGCACAGCCTACACAGCCCCAACCCCAACCCCAACCTATGATCCCAGTTGAGGACCCACTGATGGGCCCGCGTGGCTACCGCTTTAGGAACCAGGAGCATAAGGATTTCTATTATAGACTTAATGCTCGGGGGCATCTATCGACCAAATTCACCCACACCCAAATGCTTATCGATCTTGGCGTATTCACCGAGGTCGAGACTCTCTTTGCCAATTTAGGTTGGTTAGCTTTCCTAAACGCCACCGCAGTGTCCTACCCCTCCCTCACACTCGAATTTCTATCCACACTTGTCTGTGAGTCGGGGTCGATCGTCATCTTCCGCGTCTGTAACCGAACCATTCGCTCCCACCTAAATGAAATTAATAACATCTTTGGTTTCCCCATCCTTAGGGACGACTCTATCCGCCCCTCCGGGTATCCCCCGAATTTGACGTCGATCAGTTTTGGTTCCGCCTCACCCTGCACACTGACTATCCTCGAGGTAAGGCCAAGGCCTCCTCCATCATTCACCCCATCTTTCGTCTGGCCCATCGAATAATTTCTTCCATGTTTTTCCCCAGGGATGAGTCAGGTACCGTGACCATCCCTGATCTCTTCATTCTTTGGGCCATGACCTTTCCCTTCGTTCGAGGTGATGACGGGATTTCTTTTAGGGCCCCCACCGTTCCCGTCCATGCCGGTGCTTGGCTTGTTTCCAAGCTTCTGGAGATTAGCCGTGCCGGCAAGGGCAAGCTTTGTTGCGGGAGCCTTATCAAGATCATAGCTTCGGCTCCCCAGTTCAACATTATCATCCCCCGTGACACACCTACTGCCGCAGGACCCTCACGTCTAGATCTAGATGTCCTGCGGCATATTCACATGATTAAGCCCCGCCCCGATGGCCGCTTCACCTTCCATTACGGACACCCTCCGGCTCCCTATGCCATTCTACCAAACCCCGCTTGTATGACTATTGCTTTGGCAGCCTATTGGACATTTCTTCCCGATCCCGAGTTTATGAAGGGGATTTGCCTTCCATTCCTTCCCCACGGCGCACCCAGACCACTTTCCCCTGCCGCCCACTTGGGCAAGCATGACATCCCTGTGCATCGTGATGACCCTGGGGCTGGTCCTAGTCATGCCATCCCGGCTTCTGTCCCGATCACCATCGTCACTACATCTCCGATCCATATGACCACCACCTCCACCTTTCATCGAGCCGCTTCTACTCGCCTCCATCTCGAGGCTGAGATAGCTTCATTGCGCGCTGCTGCTTCTTCTTCGATCTCCTTTGTCCCATCCTCTTCCATCTTCACTCACCCACGTTTCCTCGCACTTGAGAGGAACGTAGCCGCCATCCTCCGCCTTCTCACACACGTCCACAGACCTCCTCCACCCACACCACCACCTTCACCCCCTCGACGATTTTCACCTCCCCCATCACATTCCTCACCTCTACCATCACCCCCTAGGAGACCATCCCCTCCTATCACCACTTCCATCACTACTTCCATCCCCACTACCTCATCTACTCCCACCATCTCCATTCCCTCCACTGTCGTCCCCACAGCTCCACTACCCTACACTTCCGTCACCCCATACGTGTGCCACAAGAAATGGCAGGTGCGATCGCGATCACTTCCCCCACCATCCACTTCTATCCCCGTACACACCCCATCTGTCGCAGTATCCACCCCATTCACCGCCGTTTCTACCCCATATACCTCAGCGTTGGTCACCCTTTCACTCCCACTCACCATCACCACCGCGACTCCACCCATCATCCACACATCCACACCCACCGATCCATCACCCCGTCCAC
>JAULAV010004421.1:0-49998 GCA_030789695.1 Scilla litardierei
CTGGCTGATTAGGCTTGAAACCAGGCCTAACCACCGCCCTGGCCTGCTCCATAGGCCTCTTCCCAGCACCAGAAACATGTCCCCTCTTCTGACTCAGGTTCAGCTCCTGCCTCCTTGCAGCGACCAGAACCTTCTGATAAGAGTCCAGATCAGAGGAAGACACAAAACTCTGGAGCTCCAAAGCAAGTCCCTGCAGGAACCTCTGAGCCCTCTCATCAGCATCCTGCACCATCTTCAGCGCGAACCGACTAAGCCTAGTGAACTCTTGGTGGTACTGGTCCACCGTCAAGCTCCCTTGCTTCAGATCAATGAAACGCTGCAGCATCTCCTTCTTAGCAGCCTTTGGAAAGAACTCCTCATCAAACCTGGACTTAAAGGTAGCCCAAGCTATCGGCTCCACCAACATCTTCTCTTCCGCATCCCACCAGTTCCGAGCGTTATCCTTGAGTTGCCGCTTTGCCAAATCAACCCATCCAGCCGGGGTGATCTTGGCCATCTTCAAGTTATCCTCAATGTTCTGAATCCACTCATCGACAGCCAGAGGACCCTCAGACCCATCAAAATATGCGGGACCCAGCTCCCGAAATTGCTTCGCTCCCGGCTCGGAGCGAGGGGCCTCTGGAGTCGCCCGAGGAGCTCGACCAGCCGGAGCATTCTGGACTTGCAGGAGCACGCCTTGCTGCACATGCATCATCTGAAGCATCATCCGCATCATCTCCCCATTGGTGGGTTCCCACTCAGGATCCTCGTCATGAGGGGCGCACCACTACCACCACCACGGGTGATTCGCCTTCCTGCCATCTAATGACACAGAAAACGAAACAATTAGACTCATAGCTTATGACTCGGACGTCGAACTTAGTTTATTGGACATTCTAATATTATTATCGCTATTCCGACAATTCGCAGGTACAGAGAGAGCTGCATGGGCCACCAACAAAACCTGTCACGCCTCGCTTCCCTAAAATGGAGGCGAGACGTGAAAAGGTCCGCACGAGAGTGGAGCTGTGAAGCCCCAAACCCGAGAAGCGTCAATAAATCGTAAGCAGGTCCCTATAACCACAAACAGAACAACAATAATAACACAAAGAGAGACAGAACAAAATCTCAATCTCAAAAATTGTCCAACATTAAAATTAAGTTCAACATCCAGAAAAGCCACCAGGCTAAAAGAAAGAGTCTAAAGGCCCAGAACAAGGCCAAACAAAGACAAACATAAACAGAGTATAGGTGATGCGCACCGACAACTACAGCAGTCTAAAACAAAAAGGGGAAAGCTCAACGAAGATACTAGGACTGGTCCCTAGTGTCCACGTACTCCTCGCCAAACACAGACTCGGGCACGGCGTCCGCAAACACCTCGTCCTCAACAACGGACTCAGGCTCGGGATCTAACATGTGTCACCCAAAAGAGTAAAGGGGCACATGTCAGCAAGTCTAAAAGTCTTGGGCAAGGAAACTGAAGGTAAGGTAAACTAGCAACCTAGCAGTTATAGTATGATGCATGGCATGGCAAGTATAGTATGGAAGTGACAAGTAAAGGGAAGTACAAGTAGCAAGTATGTCATGGATAACAAGTAAAACACGGACAAGTACAAGTCAAGTGGTTCACGTCAAGTGAACAAGTCAAGTAAACAAGTTGTGCACAGAGATTCCGCCTGTTGGCTAGAGTGGATGATCGGGCCAACTCCTAAGCTCAAGTGACCGTTTATCTCTACCCATCCACGTGTATCGAGCCAGGGAATTACCCCGAACACGGAATGCTCGCTTCTGGAACACGAGCTAGGAAGTGTATTTAACAAGTATGGCGTAGGGTTATGCCTGCAACGCAGGTGCCTAGACAGTAAACAGGTAGATCGGGCATTGGCTATCAACCAACTCACATAGCCCGCTTCTGGAACACGGGACAGGAAACAAAAGTATTGTAGCATGTGCTACGAATGCGACATACAACATGGATAGCATGGATGACAATTAATTCGCGTACCGTTAATCAAAATTAAACATGACATGATAGTTATGCAACATGATAAATGACGGTCCTAGCTTCGTTGTCAAGCTAGTTCCTGAAATTGTGCCTAGGCGAGTATCATTTCGTCGCCTAGTCTCTTTTACGCCTACGACAAGCAAATGGCCTAAGATGTGGCCCAAACCTTAAGTGGCAAGTTTCACTTGCCTAGCACCGAGGATGACGATCAACGAGGCCGTCACACAAATGCTAGCTACGGAAAAGAGATCGTTGCCATAACAAAACAACAGTATAACAACATCCAACCTAGTTTTATTAGGGTTTCACAAAAACACAAATGGGCTATGAGAATATCAAGAGATCGATTTATTACCGTATCGGAAGCGGAAGAACGATGCCGAGCGAGCACGGCAACGGAAGAAATGATCCGGGGAACCTAGGGTTCAGATCTGGAATGGATGTGGAAAATCTGGAGAAATGAGGTTTTGGGGGTTTTTTGGGGGTTGGAGATGACCTAGGGCATGGTGGTAGACCAAAATAGAGAGGGAAACTCCAAGGGAGGAAGGAATGGCTTGGGAAATGTTGGAGAGTGATTTGGGGAAGAAGGGGGCTCAAGAGAATGAAAGAGGGGTGAAAGAAATCGTGGGTGGGGTTTAAATAGAGAGTGCTGGCGGCTGCCCAGAAATTAGTGTTTCGACACTGATTAGTCGGTCAAAGAACAACCACTGACCGACTAGTTTGGGAACTAGTCGGTCGGTTGACCAACGCAGACCGACTAAGTCCAAACAGTAACTCCTATACAAAAATAGGATTTAGATTTAGTCGGTCAAAGAACAACAACTGACCGACTAGTTTGTCATCTAGTCGGTCGATGAATGTTCTTAGACCGACTAAGAATGAATAGTACTTGGCATCAAAAATGAACATAGAGTTAGTCGGTTAAAGAACGATTGCTGACCGACTAGTTTGCAACCTAGTCGGTCGACAAATGTTCTTAGACCGACTAACGAAAAACAGTAACTCCTGAATAATTTACAAAGCCCACTAGTCGGTCCAAGAAGGTTTACCGACCGACTAAATCGTCATCTAGTCGGTCGGTTCCCCTTCTTGTACCGGCTAACGTGCACCAAAAGTTCCAAAATGGAGCGCGAAGCTCCGGGATCGATTCCTAAGACTCCTAGGCTCGTTCTAACAATAAGATATGACCGATATGAAGCCCGTCACGAATGACTTACTTCGAAATCGACGATTCTAAAGAAGAAGCTAGAAAAACGTGACGAAACGATCGAAAATGAAAGCTACGGGGACGAAAACCACACACGAGGAGAAAATACACCAAACATATATATATAATATAATAAATCCAGATACATGAAAATCAGTCATTACAGAAAGGGAAAGAGCCCATGGGGCTCACCGGAGAAGAGATTCGGATCCTGAAACGAGTGGCGGTAGACGCCAATATAAGGGAGAAGCCCCCGGATCCCGTCAACAAAGGGAGGGTCGTCGAGCAAGTTTTCTTGTCACCGCCGACAAAACCGAATGCCACCAACTCTGAATCTGAAGCGATGCCGATTTTAGGGCATCACCCCCGCCCACCTTGAATATCATCTATGGGCGTCGAGCAAACGACGTTAAACAAAAGCGCTTCATGGGAGGTAACCCATGCTCTAAACTCTTATCTTCGTTTTTAGAATTTTTATTATCTTTATTTTTTCTACTTTAATAATTAAATTCAGCCGCGGGATCATCCGTCAAGAAACTTAGGCCATTCGTGAATTTTTGCAGGAAACATGCTCTCACTCGATCGGGTGATTACTCAACCGATCAGGTGAGACGTACCAGACAATGGCCATATCTGAGCTCCAACGAAACGGTCGGGTGAAGCAAGCTGAGACTGGGTGGCAGACCGTGTGAGCTGTGCAGAAGTCTCGGTAATTTTGGGGAATTGATCAACCGGTCGGTTGATACAAAGCGTAGTCGGGTGACTGACTGGATGAGCTGTACTAAACTTTCTGGAAAAAGTGTGGAGCGGCCAACCGATCGGGTGAAATGTCACCCGGTCGTTTCGCCTGTAGACAATTTTCAGCAAATTTTTCGACATAAAATTCAACTGATCGGGTGAAATTTCACCCGATCGGTTCGACTTAAACCCTATAAATAACCCAACTCCACCCGTTCATTTCCCCCTCGCCCGATCTCAATTCTCTCTCGCCGTTTCGACTCCTCTGAGCTCCAACCGGCGTCGTTTCTCCCTCAACCTTCCACACAACTCCCTCCGTCGATCTCCCAACCCTTTATCTCCATCTCTCCAACGATCCATCCCCCTCCCTCTTCGATTTCCCCCGCATCAAAGCCTTAAATTCCGCCCAAAACTCCCCCCATTTTCAAAAATTTGCTGAAAAGAGAAGCGCCGCAGCTCCACACTTCTCCCCATTGCGTATCGTTGGGACATCTGCGAGCAAGGTTATTCATCTTGTTTGGGTAACTTCGCTCCTTAGCTCAATTGCATATTTTGCCCTAGAAATTTTTACTTGCTCGATCTCTTGTGTGTGTACATTCATCATATTTTTGCATTCACTTGCGCACACACACCCACATGGCTCGGGATCAAGATAGGGGTAAGAGTATCATGCGAGAGGAGGGGTCGTCTCGCAAGAGACGCAAGACCACATGTCCACCATACACACGCCCTCCTCCCTCACAGCCTGCACAGCCCCAACCCCAACCCCAACCTATGATCCCAGTTGAGGACCCACTGATGGGCCCGCGTGTCTACCGCTTTAGGAACCAGGAGCATAAGGATTTCTATCATAGACTTGATGCTCGGGGGCATCTATCGACAAATTCACCCGCACCCAAACTCTTATCGATCTTGGCGTAGTCACCGAGGTCGAGACTCTCTTTGCCAATTTAGGTTGGTTAGCTTTCCTAAACGTCACCGCAGTGTCCTACCCCTCCCTCACACTCGAATTTCTATCCACACTTGTCTGTGAATCGCGGTCGATCGTCATCTTTCACGTCCGTAACCGAACCATTCGTTCCCACCTAAATGAAATTAATAACATCTTTGGTTTCCCCATCCTTGGGGACGACGCTATCCGCCCCTCCGGGTATCCCCCAAATTTGACGTCGATCAGTTTTGGTTCCGCCTCACCCTGCACCCTGACTATCCTGAGGTAAGGCCAAGGCCTCCTCCATCATTCACCCCATCTTCCGTCTGGCCCACCAAATAATTTCTTCCACGTTTTTCCCCAGGGATGAGTCAGGTACCGTGACCATCCCTGATCTCTTCATTCTTTGGGCTATGAACTTTCCCTTCGTTTGAGGTGATGATGGGATATCTTTTAGGGCCCCCACCATTCCCGTCCATGCCAGTGCTTGGCTTGTTTCCAAGCTTTTGGAGATTAGCCGTGCCGGCAAGGGCAAGCTTTGTTGCGGGGGCCTTATCACGATCATAGCTTCGGCTCCCCAGTTCAACATTATCATCCCCCGTGACACACCTACTGCCGTAGGACCCTCACATCTAGATCTAGATGTCTTGCGGCATACTCACATGATTAAGCCCCGCCCCGATGGCCGCTTCACCTTCCATTACGGACACCCTCCAGCTCCCTATGCCATTCTGCCAAACCCCGCTCGTATGACTATTGCTTTGGCAGCCGATTGGACATTTCCTCCCGATCCCGAGTTTATGGAGGGGATCCGCCTTCCATTCATTCCCCACGACGCACCCAGACCACTTTCCCCTACCGCCCACTTGGGTGAGCAGGACATCCCTGTGCACCGTGATGACCCTGGGGCTGGTCCTAGTCATGCCATCCCAGCTTCTGTCCCGATCACCACCGTCACTATATCTCCGATCCGTACGACCACCACCTCCACCTTTCGTCGAGCCGCTTCTACTCGCCTCCATCTCGAGGCTGAGATAGCTTCATTACACGCTGTCACTTCTTCTTCGACCTCCTCGGTCCCATCCTCTTCCATCTTCACTCACCCACGTTTCCTCGCACTTGAGAGGAACGTGGCCGCCATCCTCCACCTTCTCACATACGTCCACGGACCTCCTCCACCCACACCACCACCTTCACCCCCTCGATGATTTTCACCTCCCCCATCATATTCCTCACCTCCACCATCACCCCCTAGGCGACCCTCCCCGCCTATCACCACTTCCATCACTACTTCCATCCCCACTACCTCATCTACTCCCACCATCTCCATTCCCTCCACTGTCGTCCCCACAGCTCCACTACCCTCCACTTCCGTCACCCCATATGTGCACCGCAAGAAATGGCAGGTGCGATCGTGATCACTTCCCCCACCATCCACTTCTATCCCCGTACACACCCCATCTGTCGCAGTATCCACCCCATTCACCGCCGTTTCTATCCCATCTACCCCCGCGTTGGTCGCCCTTTCACTCCCACTCACCATCACCAGCACGACTCCACCCATCATCCACACATACATACCCACCGATCCATCACCACGTCCACTTTCTCCACTACTCCGCACACCAGTCACCTCTCCCGCCCACTCCATCGCATCCCCCACATCTTCCACCGAGGAGGACGAGGATGATTCCTCTCCTGCTTTTTGATTTTCCTTTTGTTTTCAGACCTCCCCCTTGCATATCTCTACATTTTCACGATCACATCATATTGCTAGCACTGTCACGTCTAGCTTAGGGAAGTCAATTTTTCTGTGTGATGTCGTGTGATGTTTTCTGTGTGTGTTTGTTATATATGTTGTGTCGTGTGATTTTCTATTTTTATTTAGTGTTTATATGTCGTGTGGTGTGATTTTTATTTTTATTCTTCTTTTCAGTTTCATTTGTGTGTTTTTCTTGTCTTTCATATCTTTTTGTGTCGGTTTGTATTCCCCCCATTTTCATTGCCCTCCCGTATTTAGTTCTATTGCATTGAGGGCAATGCAAGTTTCAGCTTGGGGGAGTCGCACTTCGTGCGTCATTTGTCTATTTTTCCTCGTTTTTGAGTCGTTTTCCATCGTGGTTTTCTTTTTCTTTTCTTCTTTTTATCTCTTTCTCCTAGAGATGAACCCTATGATGAATCGCCACAAAAATCACACACACACACACCTAGCATGGCTTCTATAATCACATTCACTAATCCTAGGAAGTCGAGTCCTCTTGCATTTCATGCATCGTGGGTCCAATTAGCCTTATTGTGAGTCATATGTCGTGACTAGCGTTTGGTGTGCTTCTACTTTGTGATTGTGTTTTATATACCTCTCCAGGAATGACCCCTAGATTATCATGCTTTGATTTGAATATGCGGTATTTGCCTCTCTTATCTGCTTCTGTATGAGTGAATATACATATATCGTATGCTTCATTTCGCATGTGTCGGGATTCCACAGTTAGGACTAAGATATCCCATTTTAGCCTATGCTCTGATTAGCAAGACATTTCCCTTGCCCAAGTGTTTAGAATCCGATTTATTTTTTATTTTACTTGGTGCAAATCCCCTCGTCGTGTACCGTTCTCCCACTTGGGAGAGTACACACGTGTATATATCCCAAAATCCAAAAATAAAAAAAAAGAGAGAAAAGAAAAACCCAAAAAGAAAAGAAAAGAGAAAGGAAAGTCTATATATATATATATATATATATATATATATATATATATATATATATATATATATATATAGCCAAAAGTCCAAAAAAATACATATATCCAAAACCCAAAAAAATGTGTGTGAATATTTTCCTACCTACCGAGAATAAAGGGAAGGCGAGGATTTGCACCGAGTGTTCTACTCCACATCATCTCAACCTCCATCGCTTTCGAAAACACTTGGAATAGGGAATTTCTAGCTATTATCTTGGCGATAGTGTGGTGATGTCCGAGTCCCTAGCTGTGAAGTCCTTGACGCATGATGTGTTTCTATTCTCATACTCTTCTCATGCATGCTTGAGCTATATATTCACCGCTATTTCTAAATCGAATTGATATTTGGGTCATTTCTTAGATTTGTGTATATGGAGTTTATAGCACAATGTAGATAGCGACACCGTCTGCTAGCATACGACCACACTCACTCGTGCTTCACCGTGTGGGCCCACGGCACTTGTCTGGACTTGTATTCCTTGGTTTAGTGATGTGATTTGGCGTTTGCTTGCTTGGTGTGTCGTTTTTGATTTTGTTGGCCCTGACGGGCGATTTAGGATTTAGAGTTCTCTTTTTCTCTCTCTATTTTCTCCCTCCGAGCTCCTACTCTCACTCGTCTTCCTCGAGGACGAGGAAGGGTTCAGCTTGGAGGATTCTGACGTACGTTTATATTTCATATATTCACGCACGTTTTCTCTTGTATTTTTCCGTTATTTTCGTATCCGTTTTCTCGTATTTTCTTGTTTTCTTTCACTTCTCCGTGTTTTTACGTGTTTGTAGGAGTTCGCCAGTGTAGGGGACGTTTAACGACGATATCATAAGTCCCCAGAGCAACGGGAGGAGTCACGCGTGATCCAGGGGGTCATAGGACAGAGATCTCCATCTTTCAGCCCCCACCCGATCGGTTGGACACAGCCAACCGATCTGGTGATGCACGCGTGCACCACCCGGACAGCAGCTGAAGCTACGGGAGCATCAACCGACCGGGTCGCCGACTGGTTCAACTCGGTTGTTCTCTCGGGAAATTGGAGTTGAAATTCAACCGATCGGGTGATCTTCACCCAATCGGTTCATCTGTAGCCGTTTTCTCGAAGTGATGACCCGTAGAGCTCACCCGACCGCCCACAGACCGTGCCAAAACTTCCGAAGTCTCTGTCTTTTTGGGCAACAATTCAAACCGATCGGTTGGTTTATCAACCGATCGGTTCACCCGACGATGCTCAAGGTCCAAACGACGAGCAGCTTCCGCCAACCGATCGTGTCACCTGACCGGGTGAAATTTTGAAGGTTGCTGTCGAAGTTCGCAGCAGGTCACCCGATCGGGTGATTCTTCACCCGATCGGGTGATGTCCTTTTCTATATATAGAAGCCCTAGGTTTCCAGAAAACGGGGAGAGTTGTTATTTTTGTTGTTTTTCTCTCTCTTGACGGCTGTAATTTTCTAGATATTTGTAAGTTGTCTGATCTTTACCAAATTTTAATGTAGTTTTATTTGCATTGCTCTTACTACTTTTCAATCACCTGATCATGCTTTTAACGGTCGATTTTCATTTAGATTGCTTTTTACCTAAAATGTGTGAGTAGTTCCCAAATCTGGGATTTTGGTGGAAACCCCTTCGTGGGTTCTCCCCGATGCGTCCATAGGACTAGGAAATCGATAGGGATTAGGAGTCTATCAGTTACGCGGGGTGTTTCATTGTCATCGGCGGGAAAAAGACCGCCTTTGACCGTTGGGCCAAGGGGGAATAAACTGGCGGTTGACTCCCTAGCCATAGCTCACGCCCTTAGCGTAGACGTCGAATCCTAGCGCGCGGGAGCGGCATGACGAGATGTTGGGAGTTATCGTTGCGAGCTTAGTGCTCCCGGAGTCGGTTAGTGTTAATGGACATGGGAATGCCCACTGACCGAACCCGGGTAGTCCGGCGTATCATCCTGGGCACCGTCCGGAATATCGGGTCCATAGGACGCCGGTATCACTCTTAGAGTCAACATCTCATCATTAGACCTAATTCCGATCGTTATCCTACCCGTAGGCCGTACTGGCGAGAATCGCATGATAGGGTCGAAACCGAAGTCCCGGGTTTCCCTTTATAATGTTTATCCCTCGCATTCTATTTTCAGTGACAACCCATCTACCGATTCGGGCTTGCTCACCAATGGGGTGAATCCGGTCCTTTCTGACACAAGCACAACCACGCCTCCCTGAGTTCGACCCCAAAGCCACACTACAACACCGTGCGCTTGCGGTTATAAATATTTAAATCTCACGCCCCCAATCATATATTGCATACATCTTACACGCACAACGTGGGGACGTCAACACGCTACTAATGAAATGTAAGCTGCGGAGAGTAGGATTTTGACTCCTACGTCATGAATGAGGCTAGGTCAACCCTATGCCATAAACACTTCCTGGCTCATGATCCAGAAGATGAGCGCCAGTTCATATACACGTGGAGGGGTAGGGTTAAGCGGTCACTCAGCGTAGAAGTGTGCCCGATCAGCAACTTCAGCTGAAAGGCGTAAACCCTGTGCACGACGCGAACATATGTTTTACTGCTTTTCATGAAATATTATTTAGTAGCTATTGCTACGAAGTGTCATGTATCGTACCATATCATGTTCATCTTAAACTGTTGCATTCATGAAATAATATGCCATGCCATCATTCTTAAAACTGCTAAGTTGCATTCATCTTATAACTGCTATACTTTACGTTTCCTTGAACAAAAGTCTCCTTTTCCTTTTGGAAATTTTTGCTGACATGTGCCATTTTCTCTTTGGGTGTCACATGTCAGGTTTTGAGTCTGAGGTTGTCGCTGAGGATGACCAGTTTGCTTACGTCGAGCCCAAGGCTTTTGCTGACATCCAGTTCAAGGACACCGGAGACCAGGCTTAGTCTCAGCAGGAGGATTCCTTCGTTGCTGTTGTTTCACCTAGTTGTTGCTGTTAGTTTTCGATGTGTAGCACCCTTTTCTTGTTTAGTTTCGGCCATGCTTGGGCCTTTCTTTTAGACTCTTGTATTTCCTTTTATGACTATCTCTGGATGTTTTGAATTTAATTTGGATGTTGTTAAATGTAGGTTACTCTTTAACTGCTTTCAATTATTATTGTTTTTGTTGTTTCATTGCAATGCAAGAACCTGTGAATGGATGAATACACAGACGCTTATCAGACTGTAGCTTCACAGCTTCAAGTCTGAGCGGACCTCTTCATGTCTCACCTTCCATACTTGGGAAGCGGGGCGTGACAGGTTTTTGTGGTGGCCCACGCAAGGTCGTTGTACCTACAAAATATCAAAACAATGATACTAATAAAACATCCATTAAAACGTTTGAAACATTTGAGTCATAAAATTTGAGTCTAATCTGAACATTTTCCTTATCTTAGATGGCTGGAAGACGTATTACCCGAGCTGGTGGTGGGTCAGGAGATGGTGTTGGAGCTGATGGTGCTGATGGAGGAGCTACCATTCTTGAGATGATGAGGTTGATGCAGCAGATGATGCAAGTACAACATGGCATGCTTCAGAATGCCCCTCGCTTCGAGCCTGGTGTGAAGCAGTTTCGGGAGCTGGGCCCGATGTACTTCACTGGATCAGAAGGACCTTTGGCTACTGATGAATGGATGAGGAACATTGAGGACAACCTGCTTATTTCGAAGATTGACCCGGCTGGATGGTTCGAGTTGGTGAAGAAGCAGCTGAAGGACAATGCCCGTAGTTGGTGGGATGCAGAGGAACAGATGCTGGTGAAGCCTATCCCTTGGGCTTCTTTCAAAGCTAGATTTGATAAGGAGTTCTTTCCTCGAGCTACCAGGAGGGAGTTGATGCAGCAGTTCATCAACTTGAAGCAAGGGAGTCTGACGGTGGACCAGTACCACCAAGAGTTCACCAGTTTGTGTCTCTTTGTGCCAAATTTGGTACGGACCCCCAAGGATCGAGCTCAACGATTCCTGCAGGGTCTTTCCTTGGATCTGCAGAGTTTGATGTCTTCTTCGGACTTGGACTCGTACCGGAGGTTGCTTATAGCTGCAAAGAGAGATGAGCTGATTGCTAATCAGAAGAAGGTGCAGTTTTCAGGTGCAGGGAAGAGACCTATGGAGCAGGCCAGAGCTGTGGTTAGGCCTGTGTTGAAGCCTAATCAGTCTGCGCAGTTTAAGAGGCCAGGTGGGCCTAGTCAGAAGGTGTGCTATCACTGCGGCAGAGTTGGTCATGTGAAGGAGTAATGCATGAGGTTTCTGGGCCAGTGCTTACTCTGTGGCGATGCTACTCATTCAGTGAAGGATTACCCACGTGCCAATCAGTAGCAGAGAGCACCAGTAGCTGTCGGTCATGAAGCGCCTCTTATATCTCAGAAGCAGGCTTTCCAGCAGGTAGTTCAGCCTAGAAATCAAGCTTTCACGATGACTGCAGTAGAGGCGGAGGCTAAGGACGGAGTTATTGCAGGTGGTCCTCGTACTAGTCTTTACTTTTCATTAGTTGATCATTCATGTTAGATTAGATCTTGTTTGCTAGAATATGTTTTGATTGCTAGCTTGTTTGTTAGGGGTTATCCTTATTTGTGCTTCTCCTGCTCGGGTTCTCTTCGACTCCAGTGCATCCATGCGCATCTTATCTCGGAGTTTTATGGACAAGCATTCTCTGTCGACTTCCCCTCTTTCCAAGAGTTGGGATATCGCTACAGGGAATGGTGTGATCTCAATGTCCCTCTGTTGTCGATCTTGTCCCTTGGTTGTCTATGGACACGAGCTATATGCCGATTTTATCATCCATGACATTACCAATTATGATGCCATTCTTGGTATGGATTGGCTTGGTTGTTTCTTTGCTACAATCGACTGCCGACAGAAGAAGGTCATGTTTGAGATTCCAGTTCTTCCGATCTTTGAGTTCAGCAGCGGTAGCAGTTCGCTTGGGCCTGTCAGGTTTTGGGCCAAGCCAGTGGTGGAGCTTGTAGCTATGCAGATGGAGGTGAGTAGACCAGCTATGTTGAGAGATTTCGATGATATCTTTCCCGAGGAGATGTCAGGACTGCCTCCCGATCGAGCTCTTGAGTTCTCGATTGATATTATTCCAGGAGCGCAGCCCATTTCGAAAGCACCATATTGTATGGCTCCGGCAGAGTTAGAGGAGCTGTGTAGACAGTTGGACGAGCTCTTGCAGAAGGGTTATATTCATCTTAGTGTGTCTTCGTGGGGAGCACCTGTATTGCTGGCGAAGAAGAAGGATGGTTCGCACCGGATGTGTGTGGACTACAGAGAGTTGAATGTCGTTACCATCAAGAACAAGTATCCGTTGTTTTCGATCATCTTGGAGGATCGAGGGTTTTTACTAAACTGGATCACAGGAGCAGATATTACCAGCTGAGAGTGAAGAAGGATGTTGTTCAGAAGGATGTTGTTCAGAAGACAGTGTTCAGAACGAAGTATGGACACTACGAGTTCGTGGTTATGCCTTTTGGTGTGACCAACGCACTGCAGTTTTCATGAACATGATGAACCTGATTTTCTATGACTTCTTAGACAAGTTTTTCGTTATCTTTATTGACGACATCTTGATCTATTCGAAGTCGGAAGAGGAGCATGCCGAGCACTTGAGGATAGTTCTGGAGATTTTGAGGAAGCATCGTCTGTATGTAAAGTATTCCAAGTGCGAGTTCTGGTTGGATAGAGTTACCTTCCTTGGACATGTGGTGTCAGGAGATGGCATATCTGTGGATCCGAAGAAGATCAAGGCTATCAAAGAGAGGCTGATTTCATGGACAGCATATTATCGATGCTTCATCAAGGATTTCTCTCGTATTACAGAGCCGATGACTAGACTGATGAGGAAGGATATACCGTTCGTTTGGTTCGATGCTTGTGAGGAGGCCTTTTCTATTCTGAAGGCGAGATTGACATCAGCACCTGTTCTAGCTGTGCCCGATCAGAGTGGTGGCTTCGAGGTCTTTTGTTATACATCTGGCAAAGGTCTCAGTTGTGTTTTGCATCAGCATGGACACGTGGTCGTGTATGCTTCTCGACGGCTTAAGGCTCACGAGAAGAACTACCCGACACACGATTTGGAGTTGGCTGTAGTCGTATTTGCGCTCAAGATTTGGAGGCATTTCCTGCTGAGTGAGAAAGTGAAGATTTTCACTGATCACAAAATCTTGAAATACATCCTTACGCAGAAGGAGCTCAATATGCAACATCGTCGATGGTTGGAGCTCATAGTGGATTACGAGATCCACTTGCAGTATCATCCTGCCAAGGTGACCGTGGTTCCTGATGTGCTGAGCAGACTTCCCGTGGTTATGATGTTGACTTCACAGTGGATGTTGCAGCAGGAGTTTTGTGAGTCAGGCATTAAGATTGTGCTTCCTGGAGAGGTTTCGTCGCTGATGTGTATGCAGATACAGTCGACGATCGTGGATCGGATCAAGGCAGGTCAGGCTGGAGATCCGAAGCTAAAGAAGATCAGTGGGCAGGTAGAAGTCGGTCTGCAGACTAACTTTCTGATTCATGAGGATGGCTCGCTAAGGTATGCAGCCAGAGTTTGTGTGCCAGCTAGAGATGTTAGAGAGGAGTTGCTTGTTGAGGCACATAGTTCGCTGTATTCTGTACATCCTGGAGGCACCAAGATGTACAAGGACCTTCGCCTGAACTACTGGTGGCATGGCATGAAGCGGAGTGTGGCACATAGCGTTGCCAAGTGTTTAATATGCTAGCAGGTTAAGGCGGAGCATCAACGTACGGCTGGGTTGCTACAGCCGCTTCCGATTCTAGAGTGGAAGTGGCAACACATCAATATGGATTTCGTGACTGGACTGCCTCAGAGTCCGAAGCAGAATGACGCGGTTTGGGTAATCGTAGACCGATTGACCAAATCTGCACACTTCATCCCTTTCCGAGTGGGATAGTCGACGGAAATGCTAGCAAGGAGATACATGGAGGTAAATTCTTTTACTCTCTGTTTTTATGTCCTTTCCCTAGTATAGATAGTGATGTCTCGTGAATCGTACAGGAGATCGTGCGACTTCACGGAGTCCCCATGAGTATCGTGTTGGACAGAGACACGAGATTCATATCTCATTTTTGGCAGAGTCTGCAGAAGAGTCTGGGCACGAGTCTTAGTTTCAGCACCGCGTATCACCCGCAGACAGATGGCCAGTCCGAGAGGACGATTCAGATTTTGGAAGACATGCTGAGAGCATGTATGTTGGACTTCAAGGGATCATAGGAGGATCATCTTCATCATGTGGAGTTCTCCTATAATAACAGCTACCAGTCAAGCATTGGCATGGCACCATTTGTCACGCTTTATGGGAAGAAATGTCGATCGCCACTGAGCTGGGATAACATTGGAGACATGGAGCTGTTAGGGCCATAGATTATTGTTGAGGCGGTGGATGTTGTGAGGAACATCAGGGAGAAGCTGAGGATTGCTCCAGACCGTTTCAAGCATTGGGCAGATGCTAAACGACGACTGTTGGAGTTCCAGCCTGGAGACCATATTTTCCTCAAGATCTCTCCGAATCAAGGAGTTATTCGATTTGGAAAGAGAGGCAAGCTGAGTCCGAGGTATATTGGACCCTTTCACGTCCAAGAGCGTGTTAGAGCAGTGGCTTACCGCTTGGCATTGTCGCCATCACTGGAGGGAGTTCACGATGTGTTTCACGTATCTCAGTTACGTCGATATGCCAATGATCCATCTCATGCTGTGGATTTCTCTAAGATCATGGTTTTCCTGGACCTGACCTATGATCAGCAACCGGTAGAGATTCTAGATCTGACGATAGAAGCAGTTGAGGAATAAGACCGTCGACCTGGTTAGAGTGCAGTGGCGTCATGGTTCACCTAGGGAGTCTACCTGGGAGCGCGAGGAAGAGATGAGAGAGCGCTTCCCACATTTATTTCTGGAGCAGTATATGATGTAGATTCCGAGGGCGGAATCATTCATAAGGTGGGTAGGATGTCACGGTCGCTTTTCGACGTGTGTTTTTCGTGCACGTACTTCTCTTTCCTATGCGTATTTATTGTGATCTCTTCTTGAATCCCGAACACGTGAAGTTATATATCGTTATTACCCTCTGAGAGAGTACTTATTTGTGGAATTTTTTTTGTGAACATCATTTCATGAGTCGTTCTCCCACAAATCAGCTTTGATTGAAGGGGTGTCGTAACTTTAGACTCTACATTTGATCTTTTTATTTTTAGTTCCGTTTTTAGTTAACCTAGCACATGACCGATCATCTTAGTCTCGACCCTCTCGTCGACACGGTCGTCCCGATATTTTTCTTGTATTTATCGGACACCGTTAGACCGACCTATCGACCTAATCACTTCCGATTTATATTAGCCCTAATTAATTCAAATTTGAAATCTTAATCAAATCTTAATCAATCTATAGGTTATCATACGTATCACATTAAATATATTCCCTAGCTATTTGCACCCTAAGTCTACCCTCCCCTCTCACACACTCTCTCTCCAATCAACCTAAGTCTACCCCCTTTTCAACCCTATTTAGCATATTACCCTCATTATAACGTGTTCTAGCCCTAGGGTTTTCTATCTAACGCAAACAACCCATCAGCCGCCGCCCTTGCACCCGAGCTCTTGCCGACGGTTGCCCCTCACCTTCGGCCACCCTCACTTGCTGTCGGCCCCTCCCTCTTCTCTCTCTTTCTTCTCCTCCCTTGCGCAAACCGCCGACCCTCCTCCACAAAAACTACCGATCCCTCTCCCCCTAAAACTCACGGCCAGCCTTCCCTCCACCTCAGGCTGTGCCCCCATCCCACGGCCATCTACTACCGACCATCCCCCTCATTGCCGGCTTGCACCTCCTCCACCCGGATCCGCGCAAACACCCTCGCTTCACCCTCTAAACTGCCACACACCCCCTTCGAAACCAGCCGGCCCTCTCCCTTGAAGCCGCAACCCGGGCCTCCCCAACAACAGGTCGAGACCCCATTGCTTGCTGTCACCATGCGCGCAACCCAATAGTAGGCCGAGATCTTCCTTGCTCGCTGCCGTTCGTGCGTCGTGCTACCATTGTCTCTAGTTGTCGCCATACCTTGCTTGCTACTGGATCCAACCCCTGACGTCGCTATCCGATGTCAGTGTAGCTGTCGCGTCGTGTTAAGGTATATCCCGATCTGTAGGAAACCCAAACACCGCATGTTTAAACAAGATAAAAATCGTAATTTTATTGTTTTGGTTAAATCACTAATTGAAGATAAATGGATACGGGACTGTAGGTTGGATGTTAACTTGAGCACATATGGAGATTTGGACCATCGTTGAACTGAGGATTACGGACGTTGTTACAGGCAAGTGAAACTTGCTCAGTTGGTTGTTAGACCATATTTAGGACATTCTGTGATTTTGTGCAAAAGAGACTAGGCGGTGAAATGATAGTCGCCTAGACGCCATACTTGGTCTAGCTTGACAATAAAGCTAGATCCAATACACATACTTGATCTAGCTTGACAATGAAGCTAGATCCGACACCCTTGTCATGCTATGATTCATGTTTATCACATGTCACGTTTATTTTGATATACATGTACACAATTCAAATATGCTATTATACTATCATGTTGCATATTGCATGTCATTTCATGCATTGAATGTTTTGTCGTGAATGTGTAGCACACGCTACTAATGAAATGTAAGCTGCGGTGAGTAGGATTTTGACTCCTACATCATGAATGAGGCTAGGTCAACCCTATACCATAAACACTTCCTGGCTCGTGATCCAGAAGATGAGCGCCAGTTCATATACACGTGGAGGGGTAGGGTTAAGCGGTCACTCAGCGTAAAAGTGTGCCTGAGCAGCAACTTAAGCTAATAGGCGTAAACCCTGTGCACGACGCGAACGCATGTTTTACTGCTTTTAATGAAATATTGTTTAGCATCTCTTGCTACAACGTGTCATGTATCGTAAAATATCATGTTCATCTTAAACCGTTGCACTCATGAAATAATATGCCATGCCATCATTCTTAAAACTGCTAAGTTGCATTCATCTTATAACTGCTATACTTTACGTTTCCTTGCACAAAAGTCTCCTTTTCCTTTTGGAGATTTTTGCTGACATGTGTCCTTTTCTCTTTGGGTGTCACATGTCAGTTTTTGGGTCTGAGATTGTCGGTGAGGACGACCAGTTTGCTAACGTCGAGCCCGAGGCTTTTGCTGATGTCCAGTTCGAGGACACCGGAGACCAGTCTTAGTCTCAGCAGGATGCTTCCTTAGTTGCTGTTGTTTCACCCCGTTGCTGCTGTTAGTTTTCGGTGCATGGCACCCTTTTCTTGTTTAGTTTCGGCATGCTTGAGCCTTTCTTTTAGACTCTTGTATTTCCTTTTATGATTATCTCTGGATGTTTTGAATTTAATTTGGATGTTATTGAATGTTGGTTAATCTTTATCTGCTCTCAATTATTATTATTGTTGTTGTTTCATTGCAATGCAAGAACCTGCGAATCGATTAATACACAGACACTTATCAGATTGTAGCTTCACAGCTTCAAGTCTGAGCGGACCTCTTCGCGTCTCGCCTTCCATACTTGGAAAGCTGGACATGAAAAGGGGTGAGATTTCTTGGCCAGTAGATATGCCGGCTTCCCTCTTTCCAATGGCTACTTCATTCAGATCCAGCTTTGCAACAACCTTAGCTTCCAATCTTGAAGAAGATGGTGTGGCAACTCCCATCTCCAGCAATCCCAACGAGATTCTTACATTGTCGTCCCCTTTTTTGACCTTGCCTCAAGGTCGAAGGTAAGGAACCTCTTCACAAGATCCCAGTAGTTTTCCCATGTTGTGTCATCCAAATCCCTCTGCTTCCATTTAATCAGGACTTGTGAAACCAGAGCATTCCAAAGACGGCTGGTTCTTCGATCCAAGATGGACTTTGGTTCATCAATTATCTCCACTGTGTAGCAAGGCCGATTATTCTGTTCCACCTTGGAACGACCAGTATTTATTAATATGTATCTCGTACGTATCCTACCTTTGTCTTATGAATTCCATATCTCGTATTATATTTTAATAATAATTTTAATTAGCTACATTTTAAACCAATCAATTATATGATTATACATATAATTGTTTTTGAATTCAAATTCGAATTTCCTTCCATATAGATCTAGGAGACTATTACCCTATTTTAATGACAATAAATCCCTACGTTTATATTGCAATTACATTTGCTTTCTTTTTTTCCTAGCATTAAAAAAACACACACACCCTCTCTCCAACCAAAAACAAATCCAGGAAAAACCCTAACCCGCATCCCCATCAGCCGTAACATACTACCCTCAGCCCCTATCTCCATCTAAACCCTAACTCCACCGTCTCCCTTCTAACCTGAGCCCCCGGCAGCCACGGCCTTACCGCCAAGCCCTCCCTTCGACAGTCCCGAAAACACCACCCCCTCCGATCGCCACCATCGTCCAACTACGACTCCTACCCCAACCGGCCTCCCCTTCGCACTCGACCTTCCACCGTGCGACCACCACAACCACGACAACCACGCCACAGTGTCTCCGACACTTTCCCTCCTTCTCCTCCACCCTGCCACCGCAGCTGCGCCCGCACACCCCGTCGATGACGCCCACAAAAGCCCCAACTACTCCCCCTTACTCCACGCCACCACCCAGTGCACCGTCGCTCGTAGCAGTGCCCCACCGTGCACTGCTCTGCGCCCCGCCGTCCAACCCTGCACGCTCCACTGCGCGCTACCGTCGCCTCCCTGTGGGCTGTCACTCTCCTCCGACTGCTCCACATCCAGTCGCCACTGCTTCTTGCCACTCACCTGCAGCCCCAGATCCCATCGAGCATCCGCCCAGCACCTCGCAACTCCGGCGACCAACCCTCCAAGCGACAGCCTCCAACCACGTCATCCTCCCTCGCAGCGGCTCCTCCACACACCACCGCGTCGCGCCACTCGTCGTTGCTACCTCCCGGACCATCGTTGTAGCACCTCTGACCCGTCACCATCTTCAACCTGCAAGCCACGCGAGGGATACACGAACATGTAAGTTATAATATACAGTACGATAGTTTATAATAATATTTGTTTTTGTAATGTTAGTCTTATGATATTAGTTAGTATATTATATTAGTTTTTATAATAATAAGACGTTAGTTAATGACATATATATAAATATAAGTTTTGATATATATATCTATATTATAAAACAGGGATGTTATCATGGGTTATTGGATAAGAGTTTTTGGATAAGAGAAATTGGATAAGGGTTTGAATTGTATTTGTGGTATATAAATGAGTGATGTTATCATGAGTTTTTGGATAAGAGAAATTGGATAAGAGAAATTGGATAAGAGGGTGATGATTAGGATAAGATATTATGTATTTGAAATTTGAAATTGGGATGGTTTTGAATTTGAAATTGGGGGGAAGTTTGTATTTTAGGGGGAAATCTTGGTGGTGGGGAAAATGAATCTTTGTCCTACTCTTGATATATTGGGCGGGAAACTCTTTGTTGGGGGGAAAAGCAAATTGGGGGGGCACTAAATGATCTAAATTTTAATGGGGAGAATATCCTGCCAAACACGTTCACCCACTCCGCTCTCTCTCCCCCCTCTCTCTATTCCAAAAAGGATCAGATTACATCGCGCACCCCCGCCCATTGCATCGCTCTGCCCCACCTCCCCCCTTGCATAGCACTGCCACTCGGCCCTCGCCCCCCGGCAGCCCTCGCACCGCCCTGCCCTCTCCGTGCATCGCCCCTCCCATCTGCCCCCCTGGCAACCCTCGCACCGCCCTGCCCCCTCCGTGCATCGCCCCTCATGCCGCCACCCCCCCGCCTCACCCCTCGCCTCACCCCTCGCCGGAATGAGTTGATTGTTAAGGGTCCATTCAGGCCCTCCCGTCGCCCTTCCCACCCAATCTCTCTCCCCTTCTACAAAAAAACCCTCCCCCAAGCCGCAAAAAACCCTCCCCCTTCTACAGTAGACCTTTTTGAGTGCAGTTGGAAAGCAGCAGATCATTTCATTTGGAGGGTAAGAAAGTCTCTCTTCTTGAAGGAAACTGAAAATTCTTCACCGGCTGTGAGACGCCAGACGTGCTGTATGATTTGTAGAATTTAATTATAGATGAGAAAAACTTCAGAAACGGAAATTAACTTAGTTTTATTAAAATTTTCATGTTTTTCCGCTTCTTTTATTCATATGTTTATGCATGGTTTTTATGCAAAAACTATTGCCTGTGCAAGGGATAACATGTCTCCTACTTAGTTATGCAAAAACTAGCCCAACATTTGTTCATTTAGTTATTTATATGTGCTTGGTGGAGTTGGACTGAGTTCTGGAATATTGAAAGATTACGCTTGTGAATGGATCAGATTACTTACATTCAAAGATCAGACAACTTAAGAGTACATATCCATGGATGTACGAAGTTTACCTGTCGTTGAAGAGCATTGGAGGCGGGCATGAGTACACGGAGCATTTTGATGAATTCCCGTTTGTATATGGCAAGGATGATTTGGATGCATCATAGCTGGAAAAGCTGGTGTATTGTGTCTATATTAGTTGCAAATCCATTCTCTGGAGCTATGATGTGCTTGGGCGTGGTTAGTAAATTGGTATGGACTTCTTGCTCTTCTTTGGTTATTGATTTGTAAATCTATGATTCGATCTGATCAATCTATTTAATTGTTGTTGTATGATCAAATGTAGCATGACCTATAGTTATTTTGATCCCACGAGTTGTAATATGTAGTGGAGACAACCTTTGGGGTTCCCCTCCCTTAACATTGCCCCTCGACTGACATGGCTGGGGGATTTCAATCAGTTTTGTAAAAGATTGCATGTCACTCTTTCTTAATTCATATGCCTTGATGTATTCCTCTACTACAATATTCACAATTTCTTTACTTCTATCTTTGCTAGGTTAATTGTTTCACTATGATGGCCATCTGTTAATTGTTTCATCAGCAACATTTGGTCACCGTGCTCGCTGAGCTGCAGATGCAAAATGAGTGGCAGATTGCCGTTCAGGTCCACCCTGTCTCTTTTTGATGATGGGTTTTTGTGTTTCTTCTAATTTTGATGATGGTTTTTTGTGGTTCTTATAAATTTAATCATTTACTCGATTTTGATAACTGGGCATCCGTTAATTTTTGGTAATTGGATTTGGTAATGTTACTCGGTTAATTATATTAAGGAGTTTTTGACATTGGCTGTTAACCCAGCAACATCAACTTTGCAGGACTACAGGTCTTTGTAGGACCCATACTCGGTTAATTAATGTTACTTAAGTTCATGCAACTGTGAGGTGAATTTTGCTTCTTCGGCACCAAGATCGATACCATGAAAACCCTCATGATGCCCACCACTTGCAAGGTCCAGACTCCCACCGTCAGCCTCTGCTCAGGTTAGTAGGTTGGGATTGCGTTTAAATTGAATTTTGTCTGTGAATTTTGTATGTGAATATTGTTGTGATTTGAGGCATATGGATATTTGATACAAGTATTGTTGGAGCCGGGAAGACTACTACATTATAGCTAGAGCATTGGCTAATACGAGTATTGCTTTGTTTTAATAAAAGCATGGCCAGCGTAGTTTGATCTGAGCATTGTTATGCCTCCATGTCTCTAATATATCATTAAGTTCAGCATACCCATTATGAACCCCACCATTAGAACTGCTAGAATTTTGCTTATTCCCCAAAAGTGCTGAGACTCACTGTCTCAAATATATCCTTAAGTTCAGAATACCTATTATGAAACTCACAATTAGAACTGTTACATTGTTGCTTATTCCGATTACCAATGTCCTAAACAACTTTCCAGAATTCACATTGATAATTCATATATCTCCAAAATACAAAACGTTTACAAATTGCCAGACATGATTTTAGAAAGAAACAAGTTATTGCATTTGTTAATAAACTGTCCGGCAGGTTCCCAGGTAAGCTGCTCCTAATGAATGTTATGTGCAGGTATCAAAATCACAAAACAAAATCAACATATTCCAGCAGCATATGTATTGCAAAATGATACATGCTGATTGATACAAAATGAAAAAATATCAGTTTACAATATGTTTACTATATATGTTTACAATAACAGCGTATCTATTCCAAAATGATACAGATGTTGGCCAGACATACAACATTGATACTCAAACAATATTTTTGCTGCCAAAAATATGATGTTGCTCGGTTGGTGGTTTGGAATTTCAGTCTCCGGTTGATGAAGTCATCATTTCCCCTATCTGAAAGAATTTCGGATGAACCAACATGAATTTATGTAATACCATCCCATGAGTTGGCCTTTATGTATATATGATTCTTATATAAGGAGGAATAATCAAATTGAACAGAGACAATGGTTAGGTTTGTCTTCAATCCCTACAAAGTCAAGATCAAACGCCCTGCAGTATCCTTCTGAACATGCATCTACACTAGAGAAGGTTCAGGTAAATGTCTGTAACTTCATATTTTGTGCAGAGTATGATCAGCTATTTATTTGTTGTTGTATCACCGGTTGCCAGATTTGTGTGTATATTTACTGGTTTGTAAAATATTACAGGTAGAAAAGTCAAAGCAAGATGATGCCCTATCAAATCTGAGCAATCTGTTGGGCGAGTTGAAGAACATGGTTGTTGGTATGGGCTCTAAGATAGATATGCCAGTTCTCGATATTGCTTTATATTATTCTAGGATTATGATTAGCATTGGTTTGTTAACGGGAGGATTTGTACATTTTTACGTCTTGGTCATTTGTTGTCATTTTAAATGCACATACATCATTGGAGAAAGCCAAACACAACTCTATCTGAACATGACTTTTTCCAGTTACAAAGGCTTATTAGAATATCAGTCATCAATATAACATAGAACATGAATGGACAATTTTGTTTCTGGACAATTATACATAACTGTGCACATACCAGTTGCATGATCATGTTTCTGGACAACATGATCATCCATATGCATAGGCTACATATGCTCAATGTTGTATCTAATTGATTACATTCGGTGGCATAAATTGATAGGTATGTGCAGAGGTATGTACGTGCACGCACGCATCAACCACCCAAGAAGGATCCAATTGGTGCTCAGAAAGAGACTCTGGTTATAGCAAGCAAGTTGGGGATTAGTGTAACTATGGCTGTAGCTTATGAAGTTTCCGACACATATTCAGGTACTGACTTCTCCAGTCATTTGTTGCATTTGTTTATTTATGGTATGATTTCATTCTTGAATCTCCTAATTATTAACGTATTTTCCATTTTTAGGTTCATCATCATCAATTGAAGGATACAATAAAGATGCATCTTCATCATTTTGCTTTTCATTTTCATTTTTTGAAAAGTTCAGTTGAGGGTTAATGCCTATTGAGCTCATTTTCATTTGCTAGCCTTTTCAACTTTTTCATTTTCAACATTTTGCATTCAAATTTTTCATTTTTGTTGGCATGGAAATTTACATTAGCCTACATTCATTCAACATTGGGCTGGAAATTTCCAGCTTTGCATTAGCCTACATTTGCATTAGCCTTCATTTCCAGGCAATGTTGAAAATTTCCACTACATATGTTGAAAATTTCCAAGCTAATAGCTGAACTACATTTGCAGTAGCCTACATTTCCAGGATAATAGGTTTCTTAAGTCATTAATTTCCAGGATGTGTCATTTTTTAAGTTTCGGGATAATGCGTTTCATTTACATTTGCATTCAACATATGTAGTATATGGAATTTTTAAGAAACCTATTATCCTGTAGCATTGGGTTGAAGTAAGGGTTCCATGCAAACTATTTGTTGGTGATATAGTATGTTGTAAGCATTGGGTTGAATAAAGGGTTCCATTCAAAATAAGTGTTGCAAGCCTTTTCAACTTTTTCATTTTCAATATTTTGCATTCAACTTTTTCATTTTCATTACCCTAGAAATTTACATTAGCCTACATTTATTCAACATTAGGCTGGAAATTTCCAACCTTTGCATTAGCCTACATTTGCATTAGCCTTCATTTCCAAGCTATGTTGAAAATTTCCACTACATATGTTGAAAATTTCCAGGCTAATATCTGAACTACATTTGCAGTAGCCTACATTTCCAGGATAATGGGTTTCTTAAGTCATCAATTTCCAGGATGTGTCATTTTTAAGTTAGGATAATAGGTTTCATGTACATTTGCATTCTACATATGCAGTATATGGAATTTTTAAATTTTAAATCTGAAAGAAAACACAACTGCATCTGAAAGAAAATGTAGTGTGACTAACTGAGCTTGAGCAATTGGATTATAGGCATGCCATAATCGAAGAGTTATCATTTCGGATGTGGTTAATCGTTACTACAGGCTACAAAGAGCTTTTCTCATAGCTTAGAAATAAAGGATAACATCATCAATTGAGGCTTTTGGTGGTATTGATTTTAAAGATCATATCAGATTCTCAGGTAACTTAAATATGTGAGAACCAAGCGACAAGAACCTTTTCACATCATGTTTACTTTTTCAAACGACAGAGAATTTTTTCAAATGCAAACTGGATTTGTCCTTAAATGGATCAGTCTCAAATGAAAAAAAGCAGTTTGCTAAAACCCATTAGGAACTAATTTTGGATCCATATTATTGTTTGCAGTTTGCATTTGACAAAAACCCAGTTTGCAGTTTGCATTTGAAAAAAATTAATTCCTACTGTGGTTTTGTCATTTGCAGGGCAAGTCTCTAATGAAAAAAATAAACATTCACGGTTTGCTATCCATATTATTGAAAAAATAATTCAAATGACAGAGAATTATGATCGCAGTTTTCATTTGAAAAAATAAATTCCTACCGGGTTTTTGTCATTTGCAGGGTAAGTCTCTATTGAAATTGGCACCCATGTGTCAATAAACCAATGTGTCATCTAAACTATCAAACGTATAATAGATTCACTCAAGAAAAAGTGTGAGCATAGTAGATAGAACACCAATTAGCACCCATGTGTCAATAAGCCAATGTCTCATCTAAACAATCTCCAGCACATTGCACATGCAGTAAATTCCCTCAACTTGCATTGTATATGCATCATTTTTGACTGTCCCCCCCCCGTTTTCTTCATTTATACCCCCCAAGGTAATGCTTTAAATATCTTTTAATTTGCATGTTAATGGACATTATCTATGACATAAGTTTTATCAATCTGTGCTACTCTCGCCCATCATAAAACACTTTGATCTTGATATATTATTCTGTAATAGTAAGTGCTCATTAAGACCATCTTCTCCATGACCATTTCTTGAGGATTAAGGAGCCGTCTGAGTTATTCCCGGGAAAGAAAAAATCTTACAGGTATTAGACTAAATGAACAGCTTTTGAGTGGAATCTCGATAGGTACTGTAGTATGAAAGCTGCTCAAACATTCTTGAATAGTGATACTCATACTGGGATACACAGATCACGAGTGATATGTGGACAATCAGATGCAAGGGATCAATAGAAGGGCTATTGGGATTCGGTCCTTTTTATTTTTCTGTTCTATGGTCAATCAGCATTCAGGGTCTGCATTCAAGTTATAGTTGATGAATGCAGACTATAACTTCTATACATATTTATATGCTCTTGCTGTGACTAATGACTATCTTTGATGATTGGCCAGAGAACAGCTTTATGCTTAGTTCTTGCCATGACTATAACTTATTTACATATTCTTATTTACTGAATGCTATTCAAATTTCTATAGATTTTATGCTTAGAACTCACTTGCTTCTATTTACAAGTTCAGGTGCTAATAAGGGGAAGCAACATTTCAGGAAGGAGCACAATGATAAAATCAGCATCAGGTCATTTTGATACATACTTTGCATCACCAGGTCATTTTGATGCATACTTTGCAGTTGTGCAACATTTCGGGAAGTTTGTGTATGTTAACAAATTCAGGGTTGCAAAAACTATTGCAAGATGGAGGAACTAGGTCTGCCCCGAGAACAACAAGAATGTTATCTGGATATATGCAGTAACACAGGCATGAAACGGTCACTCTGGTTTCAGCATCGGATTTGAGATGAGTTTGATGGATATGCAAATTCCCATGATGGTTAAAATGCTGATATGCAAGGTCCATTTTTGTTGTAGTGCTATTTAGGGGCTTTGTGAGTAATTTGATTTTTTGTAATTTTTCAGGTCTGCTCATGTCAATCACATGTTCATGTTGGCATCCAAGAAACAAGTTGCATATGAAAATGTATTCCTATCAGCAACTTGTGCAGCATAAAACAACGCAATCCATGCAATCGCAACTCTACGAGCAAACCCAAGTCCGAATCAAGAGATAACAACGCAATTCATTCCAAAATACGAACAGCTTCTTTCACAGCAGGGAGTACAACACAAACAAGATATATACCAACCATAAATATGTACATGGTTTACGAAATGAAGAAGAACAGAATGTTTTTACAAGCCAGGAGACCAAAAGACCGAGGTTTCATCCAGTCCAGCATCAAAAAGTATTCACAGGAGATTAGGATCCAGCTGCTTCATGTCGATAGAATTGATCAGAGGATGCAGTCATCTCCAAGGTCTTGCGAACTTTTCCATCTTGCAGCCAGCTTCCTAGAGAAATATAAGGAAACATTGAAAAAAGCATCTCTTTTAATTTGATTTTTCAGAGAAAGGTATAGTTCTACTCAAGAAATTGGAAATGAACCTAGAATATTTAGGGGCTTTGTGGGTAAAGTTCTCAGTAGCCGGACACGCTAATGCAAATGTATTAACTGGGCTCGAAAAGTTCTGATTTTTACTACGGATGCCTATAATGAGCAGGTTGTGCTTTAGTGTTATTGAAGGTTGTTGGCTATGACCTCTCCAGAATGTAATTTACATCTCTTAATTGATATCTTATTCGTCTCTTAATTGATATCTTATTGATGTCTTCATATTGAATTTTGAAGAGATTATTATTTATTTGGATCGGTTGTTGCAGCTTTACGCCCATTCACATTCAGATCCACGTGCTATATGTAGCATGCAGATATCTCGGTCGATGGTTGTCAGGACTTGATGGGCATATGAAATTTACATTCAGAACCACGTGCTATAGGTAGCAAACTGTATGCCAATGCATGGATGCTTGATAGTCTTGCTTATATGTTTCATCTTAAATCTGTGGACAATTTTCTTCAAGTTGAAAATTGTAACATGCAATACAAATCTTACAATACAAATCTTAGTTAAGTATCTGAATTTATGTCGACTTGCTATTTGAAAGTTTGCATGTATTGGGAATTTATTGCAACTTAGATATGTGATATATAATTTGCTTCAAGTTGAAAAATGTTAAGATCACATTTTCTCTAATTTTTGATTCTCTTCTTAGCCCAGAGATTTGAAAGTGATCCAGTTGAAACGAGAGATTTGAAAGTGATCCAGCTGAAACTGTATTAATTGTGATTGTAAAGTTGTTTTTTTAATTGTGATTGCAAAGTTGTTTAAATCTGTGGATTGTTTTAATTGTGATTGTTTTAATTTTACTAGCAAAGTTGATTTTTTTGCTTAAATCTACGGATTGCTTTAATTTGATGGTAAAATTGATTTTTTCTTTGTTGGTTTTAGGTGTTTGAATTGGGAAGGAAGCAGGAAGAGACAAGGCATGCAGCGTGGCTGTGGCTGCAAAGAGGGCAAACTACTAGGCTTTGCAACATTGAGGTTTACATGTTTATTGCATCCTCTGCACAAAACATTTACATGTTTTTATATCATTATTTTTGTGTGTGTAAACATTGGAAGCATGTCTTTGCAACATTGAGGTGTACAAGCATTTACCATTGTGTATAAATATTAGGTTTCTATATCATTGATAGTTTGTACATGATTCCAAAATGATGATACATCCATGTTGTGTTGTTCTCTACAACACTGAGGTGTATAAGAATTTACTGCTATCAGGTTTTTGTATTAGTGATAGTTTGTACATGATCCAAAATGATGACACATTCATATTGTTCATATTGTGTTGTTCTCTGCAACATTGAGGGGCTACTAACTCCATAAGCTTGCTAGGCAAAGTCATTGGGAAATAGATCTTCGCGGTATCTCAACGCTGAATATGGAATTAAGAGTCTCATCGGCAGGACATCATCAATCAATGATGACGATCTAATGCTCTCAAGAGAAAAAAGTGGATTAGTTTATTCCATTGTTGTTAAAAAGGGTTGAATACTATTTCTAAGAAGGGAGCAAGAGTGTCGTAGTAACAAAATGATTTCAAATAAATCATAAGCCTAATGACTATTTACCAATTGCACAAAGGGTTTTAGAGTTAGAACATTTTAACCATTGGTATACTAAAAAAGATAATAAGTAACTCATCTATGATATTTAGCCTATCAATCTGGTAGGAAAAGAAGGATTCTAAGAGGATAATAAGGGAACGGAATATTTACACAGTCAATACCCACATAAATAATACACATTGCAAACATCGAATGTATGCAGCTTTCGTCCTAATATATGCATTGACCTTTAGCAAGTGAGTCTCCATTCGATGTGGTCAAAAGCTTAATTAGTCAAGAGTAACATATGGGATGATTAAAATTTGTTTGACATCTGAAGGAAACCATACATAATTAGCAATGACATGGAAAAATTACATTGCAAATGACTGAGAGAACTGTGACTTGCGATAGAGTAACAACTAAATAAGTATGCACAAAGTAATGATATGTAAATAGAATATCGATGATACATGGATATACATGCCGCAATGTAAGCAATTGATATACAACATGTCTTTCGCACACCTAAATTGAAAGAGCACAGTCTCCACATGATGATCAAATTGAAAGTTTCAACATGATGATCAAATTGAAAGAAAACTATATCAAGCAGAACAATATGCATGGCATGCATGGAACTGTAAATAAATGTCTCAATAGGAAGATCAAATGACCTAACATGATGATTAAATCCTGAGAGTCAATGGGCATGATGAGAGTTTGTGAAAATTTTGGGGGAAATCCTAAAATTTTGGAAGAAATAAATTTGCAGAGAACTAGATGTTGGAGGACCAAAATTTTTTGGGGCACTACATTTTTGGGTGAACTAAAATTTTTGGAGAGAACAAAACTTTGGGAGAACAAAAATTTTTGGTGGAATTAAATAATAATTATTACGCTTTATTTATTGTTTGCTTAAAATTATGGGATTTAAGATTTTGAGTGAGGAATATCTTAACTGAACCGTGCCCTACGGGCACGGGTTATGACTAGTATATATATATATAACAGTAATGATATAATATATAAGTTTTAGTTTATATATATAATAGTTTATTATTAATGTTAGTAATATATCATGTAATGTTAGTAATACAATATGTATATGTATATGTAGTTAGTAATACAGTTAGTAATATGTAATTATTAATACAGTTACATGCATTTTTCCCCTTAATGAAATTGTGAGTTTATATTGTGTTATTAACAATCTATTTACATATATTATGTATATAACAATCTGTTTATATATATTATTTATATATATAACAATATGTTTATATATATAACAATCTGCTTATATATATTATATAAAAACAACATATAATATATAATCAATGGATACATTAATATCAACAAATTAGTTAAAACCTTTCAGTTTAATATCATATCCGTGATGCAGATACAACCGCGCCTCTCGTTGCAATCTCTTGGACACCCAAAATTGCCTCGACCAGGTAAGTACTTTATTGTAATTGAATTTTAGGACGAACTGTTTAATCGTGTGCTAAAATCTTATTCTGAATATGCTTGTCAACTATAGTAACTAAATTGCATGTCCTCACTATGCCAGTTGCCTCTGATTAACATTGGACACTTCATATTAATGTTTCTTCGGTAATAATAACTTATTCTTTGCTTGTCATCAAATTGAACCAAACTGGACAAAGGGTAGGACACAACCCTCGAGGCATAATTAAGAACCAATCGATTAAAGATGGAAAGAAAGCTAGTCGACGGCTAGTTATGACACTTTGGGGTGGGGTTGGTCCATCGTAGTAGGGTTCGTAAATGTAGCTTGACCACCTTATGGCTACCTCCATACCACACTAATGTAGTTAAGCATATTGGCATTTTCTAGGTTAGGGATGGCAAGAAGCGTCGCCGTAAATCCCCGATGATAGGGGGCATCAAGAACATTATACTTACCCGGACATGGACTTATTCACAAACACGAGAAACGAAAAATACTCAACTTGCCACCACTTTTACCTTATTGAAATATAAATCAAATGTCAACTTTCAGTATGCTCATATTCATATGCTATGCACGTGTTTCCCTTTAAATTGTTCTAATGCTCACATTTGTTAATGCTTTTATTATTTTAAATCTTGCCGAGCTATCGCTGACATATATTTCACTGTATTGTGACATATATGTTAGGTTCAGAGTCTGAGTATATTGAGGACCTCGGTTTTGAGGATCCTATCTTGGAGGTCAATCCCACGATCAGAGTTACGAGGTCGCTGAGGTCCTTCCTGTTGAAGATTAAAAAGAGACGCTTTAGTTTCTGTCTCATTAGTTATATTTGTTGCTTTTCAGGTTTGTTTCATTTCAGTTTAAATTGTACGGCCATGCTAGGCGTTAATTGATCTGCCCTGGATATACACCCGGAGAACGATTGTAGCTTTACCGCAAGCGCACGGTCAAGTGGCGAGCGGGTATCGAACACGAGGAGGTGGTGTTGGCTCCAATCTATCCTAGGGTGGCTCGACTACGAATGTTTTATTGGTGGAGATGGGTATGGTATGATGTAATGACAATGGTGATGGATGTCGGTGTCGGTGATAGAGATGTTGGTCAAATATCGATTCAAATACAATATAATAAAAGTGTCTAGGGCTAGGGAATTCCCACTACGGATCGTCATACATCATTGTAAATAGTAAATCTCAATATTACTAGATTGTGTTGAGGTGAACTAGTCGTAACTTAATGTAGAATCAAGCTCACGCTCTCGCGCTATTGCCGGTCAATAGCAAACCTAGATTAGAGCCCACTCTTGTGCAAACCCTAACCTAAGCCACTAGCATGAAGATCGACATCATCGTCCAATCGCTCCCCGAGCCCACTCTCGTGCAAACTCGAGCTACGACCCAGGTTGTGATAGCTCGTATTTGTCCAATCTCTTGCAAACGAATATGGGTATAGATTTATAATAAAAATCCCAGCTTTGGTCCAATCTCTTGCAAACCAAGTCTAGAGAATCTCGATTATAAACCTAAATCGAATATCTAGGCCTTCCCATCGATCAGATTCCAATCTCTTGCAAACCCCAAATCGATGGAAATTCCTAACTATCCGTGATAAATCAATCACAATCTAACCTTCTAACAATTCAAGCAATATAGAAATTCATTCTTCACAATTCAGAAATTAGATCCATAGGGTTCATCCCTATGCCCTAGAACAACAATCAACCAAGCATAGCAACAACGATATAGAGATCAATAAAAGACATTGCTTGCATGTAAAAAGATATCAAATTAAAGATTCAAACAATAAGAACAAGGATACTTAGCTTTGATGAAGAACTTCAATCCAATTACAAACTTTTAGATCCAAGAGGGGACATAGGGCATGGCCTAACCTCTAAAATAATCACTAAGAAAACATAATGGAACTCCCCTCTAATGACGGCTACAAACCCCTTATATAGCCTCCCAAAACCCTAGCAAATAACCTTTCAAAACCCCTCAAATTCGTGCCCAAAACAGCCCTGGCCGCAACTTAAAATCTGGGCCCGCCGTCACTCGGGCCGAGTGGGAAAATGACTCGGCCGAGTGGAAATTCCAGCACTGCAGCATCAACTTGCAGAATTTCTCCAGATTTCATCTGACCTCCGATTGGCACGTTCTTAGCGGCGTTGGAACCGTCATGAAGTCTACTATATATAAAAAATATGAGAAAAATACTTTGATTGCTGGAATGATAGCAGATTTCAAAATTGTGGGAGGCTATCTGAAAATCTGGGTGCTCGTGTCTTCGGCATCACTCGGCCGAGTGGACTTCTCCACTCGGTCGAGTGGGCTTCTCTACTCGGCCGAGTAGAGTCTTTTGTTGTTCTCCAAAAATTCCAGAGAGTCTGCTCAGATCTCAAGAGAGAAATCCTGTCGTACTCGGGCGAGTGGCGATCTCTACTCGGTCGAGTGGGCTCTGCCACTCGGCCGAGTGAGGCTTCTCCAAATTCCAGTAAGTTGGCCTCTTCTCTGGATGAAATCTCTGTAGCACTCGGGCGAGTGGGCTTTCTCACTCGACCGAGTGGTCTTCCTTGCTTGGCCGAGTGAACATGGCAAATCTTCGGTGCGTATCCGTTTCACTTGGCCGAGTGCGGTCCTTCACTCGACCGAGTGAGCAGTCTGCTCGGCCGAGTGGGGTACTCTTGAGATCTTTTCTTCTCATTTTCGTCTCCTCGTCGATTCTATCAATTTCCTTCTTCTTCCACTCATCATCCAACACAGTTAGCTTCTTGATAGGGCCATAGGCGATGCTCCGGTACATGTGCAAGTCCTTTAAGCTCATTTTTGCTCCCGATTGCTCCATATTTTCTGAAATCCAACAAAAACAAGAAATAGTGAAAAGTAACAAAATATCGTCGAATACTCGTGAAAATCACAATATGATTAATTGAAATGGCGTGAAAACATGCAGAAAAAAGGTGTAAAATATGGATCGATCAAAATCCCCCATGCCTACATCTTACTCGTCCTCGAGGAAGATAAGTAGAGAGACGAACTCGGGAAATGAAAACAAATGAAATGAAATGCAAAAAGAAAGAACACGAGGTGGAAGGGGTCGCTAGATTATTCTCTCAGATCTTAAGCCATAAGCCACACATCACGATAACTCGAAAAATACGAATCACATGCTATAAGGATTTCATATCTTATTTAAACATGGTACTTGCAAGCTTTTAAGAACAAAGGAAGGGACTCCCTAAATTCATACAATCAATTCATATCCACATCACGCATTTCATAGATTATAATATACAATTCATTGTCGATGCACTTTTCAATCAAAAGTTATAAATGAAGCATATAAGATACACACCAAGCATGCAATAGAGAATAGAATAAGAGTCATGGCATTCACATATTTATTTCAAATCAAGAAAAATCTCCATATCTAATATATTTTGCAAAGTTTAAGCATTATCGAATATTCCCATTCATGCACGTCTCCACTCTAAGGTCATACTCACTCATTTGGTCAAATGAATTCACCCCCCCAAGCCTAGCTTGAGGCATCGCATCGAAAGGAATATGATAGTGGAAAATGAGATTTTTGCCTTGGTTTTCCCAAGTATTTTGTTTGGCTCCAATAATGAGATAGAGAAATATCTTTCTTTTTCTTTTTGAACTTTTTGTTTCTCATTTTTCTTTTTGGATTTTTGTAGGAGCTATATGATTTGTATTTTTGGATTTTGACTCCTTTTTGGCTTTTTGGACTTTTTGGAGCAACCTTTTTCTTTTGTAGGGATTTTTGGGAAATAGATGCGATATAAGTAGCTTTAGGAGGTGAACTCAAGTGACATGTAGAGAATAAAAAGATATATGTGGAGAAGGAAATAATGTAACACTCGGTTCAATCTAAGATGTGCTCGAACGGTTCAATAAAATAATACTTCAACTAAAACTCATATATAAGCATGGATATTCTCAATCATCTCAATAAAAAGTGAAGTCAAGCGGTAAAGCGCACAATCATATCAAGCATGCAACAGGAGGCGAATAAGACCATAAGGCAGATGCTTCCGTTATACAATTGATGTGTGAATCTTGGTGCACTTCCAACAAAAGCATACTAAACACTAATCCATACATTCAGTTTCAATGAATACCATGCAATTACTTAGAGGAGTCATCAAAAGAAATAAACTTGCAAGCACGTGTGAATAGCATGCCTATGGAATACTCTAAATAGCATGGCAAGGAATAATAAGCATCGTGATGGTTGCCAAAGCAATAAGAGATATCATCATAAGGAACATATCTAGCAAAAGAAGGAAAAGAAAATAAAGATACAAAAATAAAAGAGAGGAAAGAAAAGAAAAAAAGCACACAATATGAAGCATGAACACACATGAAAGGAAAATAAGATGGAAAAATCAAAAAGATGATGCAAAAATTTTGAAATTTTTTAAAAAACCCTAAAATAAAGTAAAAATGCAACTAATGCATCTAAATGGCACGGAAATGCACTCCCCCAAGCTTAAACTTAACATTGTCCTCAATGTGATCATAGTGGAAGAATATGAGGAACAACGATAATAATAAGGGGGTGAATGAAAACTGATGAAATGAATGACATGAAATCCTAATGCAACTACATGCACATATAATGATGCATGAGAGCGCCTTCCTCCAAGCTTATACCAAACAATCCTATTCAAACGTCTCGATCAAAAATATCACGGCTTCACTAAGCGAGATCAAGTCAAACTAATAAGAAAGTAAGGTTTCACTTGAAAGAAATACTCGGTGGTGATGAGCAAAAAGGATGTGACACATCAAAATATAAAGAGGGCAATTAATATATATATATATATATATATATATATATATATATATATATATATATATATATATATATATATATATATATATATATATATAATGGGCTTGGGGTGTAAAAATTTTTGTTGCCATCATATGAGGTGATATTTATTCAAGCAAATCTATACGGTCCTCTCGCTGTCGAGAGGATTCGTGTTTATTGAAAGCATAAAATTTCTACACTACTGGATTGATATCACATATAGAAAAAGGCGGATCCAGTAACTTTGCCGGTGTAGGCAACTACTCCAACTGCTTTTTCCGTGGCTCCGCCAGGCGCATATGTCCACGGACACCAACGAACTCCAGCAATGCATCCTCCAGCATTCTCACAAGGACTCCACCTGTACCATGCAGAGAATAGGATGCATCAGTTCGCTGCAAAAATTTCACACTTATAATAAAAGTATTAAAGAGGATCGATCGTCTATAGAAATATATGAAATAAATAGTGGTAGACGATACTTCCCTGTAAATAATTCAATATCCTCTTGCGATGTGATAGCTATCTTCGTGGTATCCTCTCTCAGCTGTTCAGGTAACTCTGCTCCGAAATCAATTGAACTACCGCTCTCCTCTTGTTTGCACCTGCCATCAAAGGATAAGTCAGTGTATAAACCGGTGTCACAAAAGGATTCATCAGGTATACTTCCCTGAACGTGGGTATCCCAAGGTAGCTCTTCTCGAGCATTGATCTCTTCGGTGCATGTTTCAATGACTTCATTCATTGGTGGCTGAGGGACTCTGTCAACTTCTAGATACAGCTTATCATTTCTAATATCGACCCTAATGCTGCCTTTGATTGTTCCTATCGGGGAAGTTGATCAATGATGTAGGTGGCGAATAGTTGTTCAAGGTGGTCCTCTATATTGATGGCAATAGGTCCCATTGTCTGAACTTCATCCACGAGTTCCTCCAGTAGGGATGCAAAAGTTTCATCGTGTTTCAGGTCAGAGTCTGTACTCATCATTGCGCTTTCCGGATAACCTGATCAACAAAGATGAATACCTGAAGAACAATATCAGTGGCACAAGAGAATATAGAAATGATAATAATGGTGGCGAGGGTGAAAATTTCTTTTTGTTAATTTTTTCTTCGTGGTCTAATCAACCTAATTGTGACAAATTAGCACCCAACGGGAAACGCCTCCCCGGCAACGGCACCAAAAACTTGATCTGCCCCGGATATACACCCAGAGAATGATTGTAGTTTTACCGCAAGCGCATGGTGGCGAGCGGGTATCGAACACGCGGAGGTGGTGTTGGCTCCAATCTATCCTAGGTTGGCTCGACTACGAATGTTTTATTGGTGGAGATGGGTATGGTATGATGTAATGACAATTGTGATGGATGTCGGTGTCGGTGATAGAGATGTTGGTCAAATATCGATTCAAATACAATATAATAAAAGTGTCTAGGGCTAGGGAATTCCCACTACGGATCGTCATACATCATTGTAAATAGTAAATCTCAATATTACTAGATTGTGTTGAGGTGAACTAGTCGCAACTTAATGTAGAACCAAGCTCACGCTCTCGCGCTATTGCCGGTCAATAGCAAACCTAGATTAGAGCCCACTCTCGTGCAAACCCTAACCTAAGCCACTAGCATGAAGATCGACATCATCGTCCAATCGCTCCTCGAGCCCACTCTCGTGCAAACTCGAGCTACGACCCAGGTTGTGATAGCTCGTATTCGTCCAATCTCTTGCAAACGAATATGGGTATAGATTTATAATAAAAATCCTAGCTTTGGTCCAATCTCTTGCAAACCAAGTCTAGAGAATCTCGATTATAAACCTAAATCGAATATCTAGGCCTTCCCATCGATCGGAATCCAATCTCTTGCAAACCCCAAATCAATGGAAATTCCTAGCTATCCGTGATAAATCAATCACAATCTAAGCTTCTAACAATTCCAGCAATATAGAAATTCATTCTTCACAATTCAGAAATTAGATCCATAGGGTTCATCCATATGCCCTAGAACAATAATCAACCAAGCATATCAACAACGATATAGAGATCAATAAATGACATTGCTTGCATGTAAAAAGATATCAAATCAAAGATTCAAACAATAAGAGCAAGGATACTATGCTTTGATGAAGAACTTCAATCCAATTACAAACTTTTAGATCCAAGAGGGGGCCTAGGGCATGGCCTAACCTCTAAAATAATCACTAAGAAAACATAATGGAACTCCCCTCTATTGACAGCTACAAACTCCTTATATAGCCTCCCAAAACCCTAGCAAATAACCTTTCAAAACCCCTCAAATTCGTGTCGAAAAATAGCCCTGGCCGTAACTTAAAATCTGGGCCCGCCGTCACTCGGGCCGAGTGGGAAAATAATTCTAGCACTGCAGCATCAACTTACAGAATTTCCCCAAATTTCATCCGACCTCCGATTGGCACGTTCTTGGCAGCGTTGGAACCTTCATGAAGTCTACTATCCATAAAAAATATGAGAAAAATACTTTAATTGCTGGAATGATAGCAGATTTCAAAATAGTGGGAGGCTGTCTGAAAATCTGGGCGCTCGTGTCTTCGGCATCTCTCGGCCGAGTGGACTTCTCCACTCGGTCAAGTAGGCTTCTCTACTCGGCCTAGTAGAGTATTTTGTTGTTCTCCAAAAATTCCAGAGAGTCTGCTCAGATCTCAGGAGAGAAACCTTGTCATACTCGGGCGAGTGGCGATCTCTACTCGGTCGAGTGGGCTCTGCCACTCGGTCGAGTGAAGCTTCTCCAAATTCCAGTAAGTTGGCCTCTTCTCTGGATGAAATATCTGTAGCACTCGGGCGAGTGGGCTTTCTCACTTGGCCGAGTGGTCTTCCTTGCTCGGCTGAGTGAACATGGCAAATCTTCGGTGCGTATCCGTTTCACTCGGCCGACTGCAGTCCTTCACTCGGCTGAGTGAGCAGTCTGCTCGGCCGAGTGGGGTACTCTTGAGCTCTTTTCTTCTCCTTTTCGTCTTCTCGTCGATTCTATCAATTTCCTTCTTCTTCCACTCATCATCCAACACAGTTAGCTTCTTGATAGGGCCATATGCGACGCTCCGGTACATGTGCAAGTCCTTTAAGCTCATTTTGGCTCCCGATTGCTCCATATTTCCTGAAATCCGACAAAAACAAGAAATAGTGAAAAGTAACAAAATATCGTCGAATACTCGTGAAAATCGCAATATGAGCAATCGAAATGGCGTGAAAACATGCAAAAAAAAGGTGTAAAATATGGACCGATCATTAATTAACTTGTGTACTTTGTTTAAACGTTGTAATAAAAGTGTAATAGATATTTATGCTGCTTCTGAGAACCTCGCATGCAAGAATCTGCTTTTCTAAACAACGATTATTGTGCTTAACTCAAAGAAGAAAGAAATAAATAAAAAGTACTTCTTCTTTGCTTTAAGCACATGCGGACCCCCTCGCGTCCTCGCTCCCAAGTATAATGGAAAGCGGGGCATGACAAGTTTTAGTGGTGGCGCATGTAGGTCATTGCATTCTGCGAAATACTTCAGAACAGTGTAAATATCATCACTAACCAAATCGTTTGAATAACTCCGTACACAAATGTTTACCTGGTTTCTTTTGCGGCATGGCAGGAAGACCGCACACTCGAAACGGAAATGGAGCCAGCAGAAGTAGTGTTCCTGACATCCATGATGGGAGTCATGAGAGGTATGTTGGAGATCCAATAGCAGCTGATTCAGCAAGGACAACAGGCTGTGCAACCTGCACCACCTCCTCATCGGACTGCACCTAGAGCCAAGCAATTTCAGAAGCTGAACCCGAAGAGCTTTTCTAGAAGAGAAGGGCCACTGGAAGCTGAAGAATTGGCCCAAAGCACCGAAGACGACCTGAGTCTTTCCCGTATTGACCAGGTAGGCTGGTTGGAAGTTGCCAAGAAGAAACTGACGGGCACTGCATGAAACTGGTGGGACGTTGAAGAAGCCCGTTTGGTCAAGCCCATCAACAAGACCATGTTTCGAGATTGATTTGATGCCCGTACTTCCCTAGGTCAGTAAAGAGGAAACTCCAATAACGATTCATCAACCTGGAACAAGGCAATCGTACTGTTGACGAATATGAAGTAAAATTCTCCATGCTTAGTCGATTCGCTCCACATCTGGTGGAGGATCCCGAAGACCGTGCATATCAGTTTCTCCCAGGTCTGGACCTGGACATTCAAGCGTCGATGTCTTCAACGAATCTGACTACACATCAAGAAGTGTCGGATGCTACTAAGAAGCATAAGCTTATTATAAAGCATAAGAAGGCGCTTCAGATTGGAGAAAGCAGGCATCCACAGGAGCTGCCAGGGGAAATCTCCAACCTACTCAAACTGCACAATTCAAGAGGCATGCTGCTCCTACCAACAATTGACCTCAGATGGTGTGCTTTCACTACAAGCGGACTGGTTATCTCAAGAAGGACTGCAGAGAGCTACTGAATCAATGTTTGATATGTGTAGAATCTGCACAAGCTACCAGAGACTGCCCTCGCTGCACCAACAAGCCGATGACTGCTGGACCTTCTGGACCTATTCAGTATGGAGCTCCTGGACCTAATCAGGTGGACCACCTCTGGCTCCACAACAGAAGGCTTTTGCACTGGCAAGGCAGAACTAACCGAGGCATCAGGTTTTAACCATGACAGCCGCAGAGGCTGAGACTGATGAGCAAGTGATATCAGGTAATGCTTTAACCCTTCTTTTATAATGCTTATGTTATATGTATGTGTTGCTTGTCTATATTTTAGCTAAGACATATTTCATATGTACTAGGTGTTATCGTAGTAGCCTCTTATCCAGCCCTATCTCTTTTTTATTCTGGAGCCTCAAACTGCTTCATATCCCGAGGATTTGTAGAGAAACATTCTATTCATATTGACTCTCTACCAAATTGCAGGAACATCACTACTGGGAGTGGAGTAGTTAAGAGCTCGGGTGGCTGTCGATCTTGACATGTAGTGATCTGTGGGCACAAGTTATTTGCAGATTTTATGATAGTCGACATGCCAAACTTTGATGCAATATTCGGCATGGAATGGTTAGGAAATTTCTATGCTACTATCGATTGTCACAAAAAGAAAGTAGTGTTTGAAATCCCTGATCATCTTGTGTTTGAATTCGCCAGCAAAGACCGTTCACTTGGACCTATCAAGTTTCGGGTCACGCCGAACGAAGTAATCAATATATCGATGCTAGTTGAGCTCGAGAAGCCTAGAGTGGTTCAAGACTTTGAGGACGTATTACCTGAAGATATTACGGGATTACCGCCTGATCGAGCTCTGGAATTCACCATCGACCTTATGCCGAACACTCAACCTATTTCGAAGGCTCCTTATCTCATGGCCCATGCTGAACTGGAAGAACTTCGAAAACAACTAGACAACATGTTGCAGAAGGGATTTATACATCCCAGCTCATCTCCTTGGGATGCGCCAGTTCTTTTGGTCAAGAAGAAGGGTGGATTAAGAAGGATGTGTGTGACTATCAAGAACTGAATAAGGTGACCATTAAGAACAAGTACCCTCTACCGTACATTGACGACATCTTCGATCAACTTGGCAGATCGCGTCTACGCTGGATCTCCGAAGTGGTTATCATCAAGTGAAGGTCAGAAGTGAAGACATCCCGAAGACGGCATTCCGGACCAAGTATGGGCACTATGAATTTGTAGTCATGCCACTGGTGGAAAAAGGGTCTTCAGCCATGAAAATTTAGCCACTGACAAATCCGTGGCTGATAGTTGGCTATCAGCCATGGATTAGTCCGTGGCCAAATTTCCGTGGCTGGGGAAAAAATTGGCCCACAGAGTATTGCCCACGGACATTTCCGTGGGCGTTAGTCGATCTTCAGCCACAGAATTGTTCATGGCCGATACCAATCAGCCATGGAAAAGTGGTGAAGAAATATGTCGTGGCTGTTACATATTAGCCATGGATATTTCCGTGGCCAATAATAGTAATGGCCATGGATAAATCCGTGGCTAAAAGTCCGTTGCCAGTAAACAAATTTACCCAAATTGGGGGAGCATGTGCCCCCAATTTGGGTAAAACTTTCCAATTTTCATCCGTCGAGGGAGAGAGAGGGACAACGAAGGAGCTGATGAAGGATCCGACGACGACGATGACGAAGGAGCCGACACCGACACCAGCCGCCAGCCACCGTGCAAGGTATGCTTTTCGCCCTAATTTTGCTAGAATGGGCGGAGGGGGCGTCTGCCATCGTCGTTTCCCCAGCTCCCTTCGCTCCTTCTGAGCTGACGGAGGAGAGCGGGATCTGGGGCGACGGAGGTTGTCGATACCACCACCGACCCCTCTCTACTACTCCCCCAATCCTGGACCCCGACCCCCCCTCCGACCCATCCCTCACCGGTGACCACCCCCCCGAGAAACATGTTAATTGTTAGGGTTAGGGTTAGGGCTACGGTAAGGGTTAGGGCTACAGTTAGGGTTTAGGGTTAGGGTTTGTGTTTTCCTTTGGGTTTGGGTTTGGGGTTGGGTTTGGGGTTGGGTTTGGGTTTGGGTTGGTGTTGAGTCTAGGGAAGGGGTTGGGGCTAGGGTTAGGGTAAGGGAAGGGGTTTGGTTGGGTGAGGGTTTAAGATAGGGATTCGATTTAGGTGTTGGGGGTAGGGTAGGGTTTAATTTAGGTTTTAGGTTAGGGTTCGGTTAGTGTTAGGGTTGGATTCAGGGCTAGGATTAGGGTTGAGGTTACGGTAAAGGGTTAGGTGTCGGATTGGGGTTGGGAGAATGTTTAGGGCTGTGGTTATAAGGGTTAGGGTTAGGGTTATGGTTAGGGAATGGTTAGGGTTCGGTTAGGGTTGGGGTGGGGGTTGGGTCTAGGGTTGGGGAAGGGGTTGGGGTTGGGGTTGGTGCTAGGGTTGGGGGAGGGTTTAGGGTATGGGTCAGGGTGAAGGTGAGGGTGTACCATGGGAATTGCATCACAATGCAATTTCAATATCCATCACTATATGGAATTAATTTGGTAAAATCTGAATTGCAAAAGGAGAATACTCTTTTGAGGACCGTGGCTTGGACTTAGTCAAATCAACTACGACACTACACTCTAGGTATACTTGTTAGACGACGAATGTGTCATAAATTTATTTTAGTTATGTCGTCGATATCAAGGGAAAAATAGAATCTATATTAATTTTAGATTAATGAGAACCTAGTCATGTTAAAACATACACTCTTGGTATAAAATTTATTTAGTTATATTGTTGATATCAAGAAAAAATAGAATTTATTTTAATTTTAGATTAATGAGAACCTAGCCATGTTAAAACATACACAATCGGCATCACATTGTTGCGTGTTGATATACCCGATTTCGCGATCACAGGCACGGGTATTGTAGCAGCGGAGTGCACAAGACGAAGAAACACAATAAACAAAGTCATTTCATCTACCGTTCAGACTATGTCACAAAGGGCGTCAACATTAACATCAAATTGTTGAACTTTTTTCAGTGATAAGCTAAAAAATATGTAAATGTATAAAGATGTCCATTACGATGATTTTTCTTGGAATCAATAAACAATGTGAATTACTCCATGTTTTACATCCCATTTATTTCATATCAATTACGCAAATATTTACAGCACGTAAGCATTAATTTTTTTAATAAATATTATGAAGTGCAGATGAAGAGAGTTTGGAACACGATTTTTACACCTGGAACACGATGATTTTTCCACTTCTCAGACTGCCCCTCCACATGTCGAACCTGAGTCGGTGGTGTTCATTCCATATGACCCGGAGATAGAGCATGCCGCCTTACCGACTACCTGTAAGCACGAAGAGGCAAATAGGAGGCAGCCGGACGTGGCTTTATGTGTGGCTCAGGTTCAGGCGACCTTGACACATGTCGGGGAGGATGTAAGGAATCTGATGGAGGAAAGTGCATTTTACGTTCCTGAGTGGGCCTTAATTTAGCAAAGTTGGAGGTTATCAGGCACATGAGAGCGACGCAGGTAATAATTTCCTGTAACAATTCCTTTTATTATATGTGCTATATGATTATATGTATGCGTCCATCTTAGTCATTAGGTTTATTATTCGTAACACAAGCATGATAATGAACATTCCTACTAAGTTTTAGTTTTATAAGTGATATTTGGATTTAGATTATAAGTCGCTGAGTATGAATTCGTTTATCTCCCCATATAAGTTCTCAAGAGGGCAATGCAAATGTGGTTTTAGATTAAATTGAAATATATGCAATGTTTAGACTATATGGTTTACGGTTATAGGCGATATATATAAATATATATGTGTGTGTGTGTGTGTGTGTGTGTGTGTGTGTGTGTGTGTGTGTGTGTGTGTGTGTGTGTGTGTGTGTGTGTGTGTGTGTATTCGATAGATGATGATGATGTGTGTGTGTGTGTGAGGGGTTGAGTAAAGATAGATAATATCATATATATCTTAATCTTAATTATTCCAAACACATCAAAGTTTGGATATAATTAAGTTGTAGACTTGTATCATACATGAAGTCCATGGGGAGATAAACGAATTCATACTCAAATAGCGACTATCCTTCATATGCAGAACTGATGTTCTCTGTAGTACAGTGCTGATCCAACAAAGTAATCAGCAAATCTAGAATACAATAAAAATCTAGATCTAAAGTAGATAGACGTGCATGCATTAAGTAAGATTGTCACGCCCCGCTTCCCATAAACGGAAGGCGAGGCGTGATGAGGTCCGCTCAGACTTTGGAGCTGTGAGGCTACAAGTCTGATAAGCGTCTGAAACAAAAACACTTCCAATAACCAGGTCCTTGCAACCACGAATCAAAACAAAGATAATAATAATTTGAGCAGAAATAAAACTCCACCAACAACATCCAGATTTTTCCTAACATTCAGAAACAAGTCGTAAAGGAAAGTACAAGAGTCTGAAAAGAGGCCTAAAGCATGGCCGATATAATACATAACATCAACATAAAGGAGAGGTGCTACTCACCGACAACCTAACAGTGACTAAGCAGAAAACAACAAGAAGAAGAAAGAGCTCTAGGACTGGCCTCCAGTGTCCTCGAACTCAACACCTGCAACCTGTTCGTCCTCGACGACCAACTCTAGCTCACACCTAACATGCGACACCCAAAAGAGACGAGGGCGCATGTCAGCAAGTCTACAAGAGACTTGTGCAAGGAAACTAAAAGAAAGGGAAACAGCCTAGCAGTTCTAAAATATGCGATGACATGGCAGTTTAAGGCATGGATGCAACAAGTAAGAAAGTGCAACAAGTATGACAAGGCAAGGGTAGCAAAGCTACTAAAACATTCACATGGATTTACAAGACAAGTAAATACGTCGTGCACAGAGTTTACGCCCTTTGGCTGGAGCGGCTGTACGGGCCAACTCCTAAGCTCAAGTGATCGTTTAACCCTACCCCTCCACGTGTAATTGGGCATTGGCTTTTGACCAACACTTGTAGCCCGCTTCTGGTTCACGAGCCAGGAAGTGTATTTGGCATAGGATTGTGCCTGCAACGCAGGTGCCTAGCCTCAACAAGGAAGTACAAGTAGCGTGTGCTATGAAAGCAAACATTCAGGCATGGAATGACATGTTATGATGCATGGCATGGCAAGAGTACAAGTAAAGTACGTACAGATATGGAAATTAAACGTGATAGGCATGACAGAGTACAAATAAAGTGCATACAGATATGGAAATTAAACGTGACAGGCAAAATGTATGAATGTCATGGCAGGGTGTCAGATCTAGCTTCGTTGTCAAGCTAGATCTTGAAGTTGCGTCTAGGCGACTATCATTTCGTGGCCTAGTCTCTTTTACGCTAAACACGAGAGATGGCCTAAAACATGGCCTAAACACAAGTTGGAAAGTTTCACTTGCCTGAAATATGTGCTGGCATCACAATTCTCAAAGTCCAATGAAAGATTCACAACGTACAGAGCTCCCACGCTCAGTCCAACAATCAGCCTACAGTCCCGTATTATTAAGTTGGATTAGTGAGTTACAAAGCAGTAAAAATAATCGTTTTTAATCTTGAATTAACATGCGATGGTTGGGGTTTCCTACGGTTAGAAATATACCCTCACACGACGCGAGAGCTACACTGACGTTGGGTAGCGACGTCAGGGGTTGAATTAGCAGAAGTGTGCGACGATCCACTACACGGCAGCGAACAACGTCAACGGCAGATGACAGTGACAACGAACGACGACCAGCCGGGTAGCGGTACGATCACCGAACAGTAACGCAGAGGGAAAGGACAGATGTACGGCATTCTATGGCATACTGTCGTATTGTGCATGGAAACGGCACAACGGGAAACACTGCAAGTGGGTGAAGGGGCTGTTTTGTAAATTTTGGAGAGGGGATGTGAGCTTGGAGATGGCCGGATGTATAGGGGGTCGGACTGGGTGTTTTTTGGTGGGTCTAGAGGGAGTGCGGCAACATTGGGAGATGGGATCGGCTGCCAAGGAAGGGTTGTGCAGCAGTTTGAAGGGGATGATGGAAGTTTCATGAAGGGTGCGGCTTGCTGGGTATTCGGCCATGAAGCGAACTGGCCGAGGGTTTTGTTCCCAATGAAAGGATGGCGTTGCTGCGTGGGTGTTGGCCGACGACAGCCTCGAAGGGAGGAGCAGCGGTTTGGGGTCGAAGAGCGACAGTTTAACGGGGAGAGCGGCGGTTTGCAGGTTGGGGGCGTCGGCCATGGGTTGTTCTTGTATGGGGCTACCGTCGGGATGTTGTCGGCGATGGGCGGAGGGTAGGGCAATGGCCGGCGGTTCATGGTGTTTATCGGCAGTTCAAAGGGCAGCTGGGAGGGTGGCTAATTCTCAGGGTTACTGCTTATGTTGTGGATGGCCGGAAGTGTGTAGGGTGATTGCCAGAATTGTTTGGGTGGCCAGAGGGTGAGGCAAGGCCAGGGAAGAAGCTGCGGCAATGGAGGTTGGTCGGGCTATCTTGGGTTGTGGCGGCTGCATGTTCAGCCCTAGGGTTGTGTTGAAGGCTTGGAGATTGGAAGGGGTTGCTATATGGGTATAGAAAGAGTGGAATTATGGGAAAAGTGGGAGAGAGTGTGTGTGAGAGAGGGGTAGAATTAGTTTAATAGTGGGTGGCAGGTAGCTAGAGAAATGTTAACATGTGAAACGTAGACTAGCCTATGGATTTAATTAAAATGTTTAATTAGGGGTTGAATTGGAGATTAGATAGGGTAATGACAAGTTGAAAGTGATTAGCATGAAAGGCCAACTAGACGGTGTCCGAAAAATATAATAAAAATATCGGGACGACCGTGTTGACGAGAGAAACGAAACTAAGAAGATTGATCACGGCTAGGGTGACGAGAAACGAAACTAAAAATAAAAGGTCTCATGACAAAAGTGAAAATCACGACGCCTCCTCAAACAAAGTTGAATTGTGGGAGAACGACCCGTGAAATGACGTTCCAAAATATTTCCATAAATAAATACTCTTCCAGAGGGTCACAACGGCATATCATATCGTGTGTTCTGAAAGAAGGATCAGGCTAAGAAAAATACGCGAACTTCAAGGAAAAATACGCGTACAAAAGATACGGGGTCCAAAGGCGACAGTAATCTCAAGTTGGGCTCACGTCAGGGGTTGGCTTGCTAAGGATGCAACCAAGGTGCTATGGCCCTATCGACTCAATGACACGACTCACATACAAAGCAACAAAATCAATCAGGTACCCGAAATTTCTATTCGCACAGCCGTATTACGAATAGTGAGTACCGGCCGTTACAAAGATATATTGGTTAAAGTCTACATAGAGTTACAAATCAGAACTGGGATTGTTGGGTATGATATTAGTCATGACAGTTGTATGTAGCATAAAGCTGCAGCAACAACTACTGCTACCAACCACAACCCCCTCAGTGTAGAGTAGGATTGCGGTTGTAGGTGCAGTAGCAATAGCCATGGGATAGAAAACATCTAGTAGTTGGAGGAGGTGGGCGGAGAGAGGCGGGGTATTTTACCAATTAGTTTGTAGGATTAATCTTTTTCTTCACCGATCAGTTCGAGCCTCCTCACTGGTGCTTCCTCGAAGAGGTGGTTCTAGTTGCTGGTGGAATCGTCTTGAAGAATGTTGACATGGCGATGGACGCATCAAACGTCAAGGTGTTCTCCCTAGGATCCGCCTTCATTGTTTACAACGAATAGCCTCAACATGCGTGCAACTCAGCAGATCTTGAGAAGGTTGGACTGAAGAGATGCGACGAGGTTGTGGCCTTGGAATCAAAGACAAGGTTTAAAGTTATTGGCCACATACTGTTATTGGACCACATTGGCGCATGTAGTTCACCAAGGTTACAAAGTAGGGAGTGCTTTCTTTCTCTACAAAGAAAGAGAAATTAAAATAAAGAAATCGTCGGTTAGAACACAGTCACTTGAAACACTGTCACATGAATCACTGTCATCAGATCTGTTATACATATTCAAAGTGAATGTGTTCTCTAAATCTTCCTTGAAACTGTCGGATCTGCCTTCTCTAATTCTTTCCCATTATACAACATAATCTAATAATGTTAAACAGATCGTTGTTCTCTAATTCTTCCACATTATACACGTTCCAGAAGCTAAGGAGATCGCCAAGTATACCTAGCTTTTGGAACGTGTATAATTGACGTGCGTTTATATTTCATATATTCACGCACGTTTTCTTTTGTGTTTCTTCGTATTTTCCGCCGTCTTTTATTCGTTTTCTCGTATTTTCTCGTTTTCTTTCACTTTTCTTTGTTTCTCCATGTTTGCAGGAGATTGCCCACGTAGGGGACGTTTAACGATGATATCATGTGTCCTCGGAGCAACGGGAGGAGTCACGCGTGATCCAGGGGGTCAAACGACGAAGAATACATCTTTCAGCCCCTCACCCGGTCGGTTGGTCATCTCCAACCGATCGGGTGATACACGCGTGCACCACCCGGTCTCAGCCGGAGCTCAAGTGGAAGTCACCCGACCGGTTCACAGGCCGGTTCAACTGGGGCCAACTCTCTGTCTTCTCGAGCCAAATTCCAACCGATCGGGTGACTCTCACCCGATCGGTTCATCTGTAGCTGATGCTGAAGAGCCTATAAATAGAACCCCTAGGGTTCCAGAAACCGGGGGGAGCTGCTAGTTTTTACTGTTTTCTCCTATTGTGACGGCTGTAATTACTGTTTTTTGGTAAGTTTTTGGAGCTTTCTCAAACTTTAGTATTGTCTTAATTGCTCTATTTCTTCCGCATTCCAATCGTCTGATTATGATTCCAACGGTTCATTTTCATTTAGATCGCTTTTAATGAATTTTTGTGAGTAGTTCCCAAATCTGGGATTTTGGCGGAAACCCCTTCGGGGGCTCTTCCCGATGCATCCACAAGGTTAGAAAATCGATAGGGATTAGGAATCTAACGGTTACGCGGGGTGTTTCATTGTCATCGGCGGGAAAAAGACCGCCTTTGACCGTTGGGCCAAGGGGGAATAAACTTGGCGGTTGACTCCCTAGCCATAGCTCACGCCCTTTGCGTAGACGTCGAATCCTAGCGTGCGGGAGCGGCAGGATGAGACGTTGGGAGTTATCGTTGCGAGCTTAGTGCTCCTGGAATCGATCAGTGTTAATGGACACGGGAGTGCCCACTTATTGAATCCGGGAAGTTCGGTGTATCATCCTGGGCACCGACCGGAATATCGGGCCCATGGGGTGCCGGTACCACTTTCAGAGGCAACGTCACACCATTAGACCCTAATTCCGATCGCTATCTTACCCATAGGCCGTATCGGCAAGAGTCGCTCGTTGAAGTGGAAACCAAAGTCCCGGGTTTATTTTCTTATCGTTCATACCTTGCATTCCTTTCTGTGACAACCCATCAACCGATTCGGGCTAGCTAGCCCACGTGGTGATTTTGGTCCTCCTTGACACAAGCACATCCTAGCCTCCCTGTGTTCGACCCCCAAGCCACACTACAACACCGTGCGCTTGCGCTTACAAATATCTAAACCCCCCCCCCTGTGCCGCCGGCCGCGTGGCACGGGCACGTCAAGTTTATGGCGCCGTTGCCGGGAGGCAACGTGCTTGTTATTTTAGGATCTCTTGAACCCTAGTGTCTAGCTCTTATCCCTACCTCGCGATAATTTTCGCATTCTCCTTTTTCCTTTTTATTTTTCTTATTTTTATTTCTTATTTTATCTGTTTCTTTCCCACTTGTCGCTTCACGGGTGTTTGTTGTTTTTCATGCGCAGGAGTTCAAGAAGTCTCGACGACTTGATTCCCGTTGATCCAGAGATTAACACCACCCTTAGGCGTTTGGCCGCCGAGAAGCGAAGAAGAGAGGATCCCGAATCCATGGAGGAGAACACCCCGCCTCACAAGTCCCTGTTGGAGTACTCGATGCCATATATCGAGTCCACTTCCGCCATCCGTTCTCCAGCTATTGCGGCCCAAAGCTTTGAGCTAAAGCCGTCTTTGGTGACATGGATCCAGCAGGATCAGTTTGCGGGTGCACCCATGGAGAGCCCGATCGAGCATCTAGACTCCTTCTTGGAGAAATGTGACACCTTCCGGATTAATGGTGGCACGACTGAGGCGATCCGTCTGAAGCTGTTCCCCTTCTCGTTGCGAGACAAAGGCAAGCAATGGCTTAGGGGGAAGGACCCCAACACTTTCAATACCTGGGAGAAGCTCTCCAACGCTTTTCTGACAAATTTCTTTCCTCCGGGGAAGACCATGAAGTTGAGGAGTGAGATCTCCTCCTTCTCCCAGGCCAGCCACGAGTCCTTGCATGAAGCTTGGACGAGGTACAAGGAGATGCAGAGAAGATGCCCTCACCATGAGCTTCCGAAGTGGCAGATTATTAATCTGTTCTACAA